>PEKF01000089.1:0-77274 GCA_003073195.1 Ramalina intermedia
TGGGGGGGGGGGGTGGGGAGGTGGAGGGGGGGGGTGGGGGGGGTGATGGGGGGGGGGGGGGGGGGGGGGGGTGGGTATGTTGTTGGAGATTGGGGTACTGGAAGGGAGGGAGGGGAGCCAAACCCTTGTCACTGTTGTACCTGCGAGGAAGAAGGTACATAGCAGATTGAAGAAGACCGCCCACGGGTGGATCGCGTGGATGATTGCTGTGAGGGCTGCGACGGCTATCCCGGCGGGGGTGAGGGAGTTGTGGGAGTGGGCGCGGTAGACGAGGGCGCAGGTGGCGGGGATGGAGAGGTAGGGGGATAGCATTTTGATGGCAGGTGTTGGACAGCTGGAGGAGCTGCAGCTGTAGCTGGTGCAGGAGCTGGGTGAAACAGGCTCAGCCGACAGGCCCTGCGAATGGAGTCAGATTTGCTACGGCGTTAGGATGACGGGGATAAGCCTGAGGTCTCACAGTCTACCATACTGGATTGTTTGCTTCATTCTCATCCGACTTCAATCAGCATGTGGGACATCACAAATTGAACTTTGCGAATTGAAGTTTGACGAAGTGGATCTCGAATGATTTGGTTGAACAAATTGTAGGATCCAAGAAAAGATGGCTCAACTGCAGAGTCCTGAGGCTCTGATACCACAGTTCAAGCTTGACCGTTTGTTGAATCAAGGTAAGATAACGTGATTTATTGTCGAAGAGTTTCTCATCTTTCAAAGATCAGAACGGCAGACGTGTGACTCTGCTTGGAAAGATCGATCATCAGCCCGCTCTGTTGACGGCTGAACGTGCTGCGTTTTCCATTGATGAAAGTACGCTCAAAGCGTTTCACGCTGCTCTCACCCAAGTCAAGAATCTGGGTGACAACGACATCTACCGCTGGTATCTCGCATCTTCTGGAATCTCGTATGGAGCGCCTCCCGATCTCAAGCTCAATTTGATCTATCCGTGCACAGATAAGCACATTCGAAAGTACTCACCACAAGAGGTGCGCGTAATCACCGAGACCCCAGAGATCTATGCCAAGTATGTACGACCGTACATGCAGCGCATGAGAGATGAAGGCCGTCTGAACTGGGTCTTCAACATCCTCGAAGGTCGATCGGAGCAGAAGGATATCGTCCTCCGCGAGACTGGTCAAGGAAAAGGCGGAGATGATGAAGGTTTCCTCCTGATGCCGGATCTCAATTGGGATCGCAAGACCATGACCGGCTTGCATCTTCTGGCCATTGTGAATCGACGAGACATTTGGAGCTTGCGAGACTTGAAGAAGAGTCACGTGGTATGGTTGAAGCATATGCGTGAAAAGGTTCTCGAAGCGACCACGAAGAAGTATCCGGAGATTGAGAAGGATCAAATCAAACTCTACTTTCATTGTCAGTCGTTCTGAGATCCTTGTCATGTATCTGCCATTGACTGACCGTGTTGTCATTAGATCAACCAACCTTCTACCACCTTCACATCCATGTGGTGCACGTCATGTGCGAGGCGACCTCCACTCAATCGATTGGGAAGGCACTGAGCCTTGAATGTGTCATATCCCAGCTCGAGACCATGGCTGATGACGAAGATGCTAGTATGGCTGATGCTACCATCACATGCTATCTAGGAACTCAGTCTGACCTTTGGAATGAAGTTTTCCTCCCTCTCAAAGAGGGGAGGCTCAGCTGAACGCCGGTCCGTGCCACTCCTGAAGAGAGCCGGGATCGGCATTTGTGAGGAGTGGCTAGCTGTTCTCAATTTGAGAATTCCTTCAGCGAAAACGTAGAAGGAATGCAAGGAAATCTTGCACCTCCAGATCATGGAGAGAACAACGAAAGTTGCTCTAACAGAGGCATGAAAAAAATCCTCCTCCGACGCTCCAGGTGTTCTGCTTCGACAAGCGATGCGAGGGCTTACACAGCTCGTTGCGTCGACGCCAATGAGCTGGCCAGGGCAGGAACAGAGATCAAGGCTGGAGGATGAGTATTGTGCGGCTGACGGCATTCAACATGTCACGTCATTTCCACCGATGGAGCTGTTCAACACGAGCCGTTTGTGCAGAATGGGTGCAGCCAAGTGTTTACGCTTCGGGAATTTGATTTTTGAGAGACACGGCCACACATGATCAAGGTCACTCATTTGGAGGCAACAATAGCAATAAGGATTAGTCTTTCTAATTTCCATCCCGTTCATGTCTGTTGCGACCATCAAACCACAGTTTGGGCCATGATCATTCATTATTTAGAATCGGAATAGGACGGTCTTCTATTCTCTTATGTGCTGGCTGATCAGGGCGATTCTCTAGAAGGAGATGTTCTGATCTCTGCCAAAGCGGGTCCCTATATCGAACATTTGCTTAACCTCGTTTTGGCGCACTATCTTTGCTTCACCTTTGCTGAAAAGGAGCACATAGATGTCAAGGAAGATAGATTTTCTTGACACATCCAGTGTGGCGACAACATTGAGACCGCCGGTTGTGAGAGGCTATGGTCTGAGCATTTCTAGGATGTCCGTCTCTCCGTCACCTCTTGCGATAATCATTCATGCAATCATTAGGAGTCGGCGGATTCCATGAGTATTGCTAGGCGGAGCGAACTACGACGTCGCTTCCGGGTTGCGACACTAGCAAGAACATCCACCACGAGCGAGCGATGAAGATAAAGTGGGGAAAGGAAAATAAACCGCCGGCCCTCCTCTCATGTTCACTCCTTATCACATTCACTCCATTTTTCCTACCAAGCCAATCATTGTCACTTACTGGTTCAAAGTCAATTGGCCTATAGAATCCCTCAGAGCTTCAATGTCAGCGCCTTGCCAATCTGACCAGGTCCATCTAAAACTCAAGGTGAACCGTGCGAAGTGGGATCGGCTCTAGAAGTGTATCTCAACACTCATGTCCCCGCCAGAAGAGCCTCCCATGTCTTTGCACGAATCCAAAGTTCTTGAGCTGGTCACCTCCTACCGAACCGTCAATGAACGTCACCCACTCGTCGATCTCCTCTGCAGTGACCCCGATTCGAACGACTTCTTCCACGAAACGCTCAACCATGACGCTTTTATAATCTCGAAACGATCTCAGGACATCGAGGACGGCGAGATATCAATTTATCAGAAAGCGTTCCTCATCCTTTCCGACAATCAGCCCGATGACTATAATGCTGCAGTCGCGCTCTGGACTGACGAGCTCTTTGGATTTCGGGCCATGCCAAATGAAATGGAAGCACTCGATATTCTCGCGAATCTGACTGCGAAGGTACAAGCAGTGCATCGTAGGGATCCCTCTTGCCCACCGTGGTTGATTGTGCACGAGCAAATTGCATTGTCGGATCGCGAACACCCAGCTGACCAACTATGCTCCTCCAGACATGCGGGATCTCATGAAAGCCCACGCTCCAGAGGATGAAGATTGTGGTGTGGAAGGTGCTGAGGAAGGCAGTGTAGAAGATCCAACGATGATTCTCTCTCAAGAGACCGACTTTCACAACCAACTCCACGAATCACCCACGGACATTGGGCAGGGCATTTTTACGGACACGAAAGCCGAGACTGGCACTCCCAAACCGTTTGCAAACGATGCGAGTTTTCAGCGCCTGCTCGAGACGTACCATAAAGCTCGCCGCGATTTCGACGACGCGACTCCTGGAACCAGAGAGCGAACCGCGGCCGCAAGGTTCCTGCGCGACACGAGCGAGAACTGTCTTGGCTATCTCAGTCGAAAGAAGTGTGAGTCCTTCATCGAGGCTCTGACCCAATCTTCTATAGAAGAGATAATGATGGACAAAGCCGTGGTTCGAGAGCTCACGCACACGGTTGCGGAGACGAGTGCATTTGTAGAAAGTTGTCGTGGAGGGAAGAAACGAAGCTTCGACGAAGGGACCCCGACGGATAGCTCCACAGCATCTATGACGACTCAAAGCAAGCCGGCAAGCCCCAAGAAGAAGAGACGTCCCCGGATCAAGTTGATTGTTGAGGACAGCAAGACAGCGAGAACGCCAATCAGAACAGACCACATGGCACGGCAGCAAGCTCCCTCACCTGAGAACCTAAGACTGGGCCGCCATGAAGTAACTACGCCGCAGGATCGGCCAACAGACAATCATTCTCCAGAAAACCATATCCGCGGCCACCGCTGGGAGTCACACCATGCCATGCAGAGGCGCGAGATTGCCACTGGCGAGCGCTTCAGGGACGCTTCAGATCGACAGGGCCATCGCTTCAACACTACCAGACGCCCCGATTTCGCACGCGGACGAGCCGAACGTAACATATCACCAGGCAGACATGCATCCTACGGTTTCAGGCATGAATATGACAAGGAAAACTGTTTCGAAAGGGACTCTGGATACCAAGAGATGGCCAATGGGCGTTCTGCGCCACGTGCTTGGGATACCTATCATCCAACCTATGACTATTGAAACGAGTCAGCCAGGGTGCGGTGCATCGACTATGCTGGGTATGAGTTTCGCGAATGGGCGAGTCAGACTTTGTTGGCTGAATCAAGGACGAATTTGTGGACTTTCTCCAAGTAAGATCAGAAGCAGGATGTTGTTGTTGATCGGGCTATTGTAAAGCATTAATCTCACGTATTGTATGGGAATCGCCTGCGATCACGCCCTGCAGAACCCCTTTTGACACAAGTCACTCTGATTGGTGGAATTGGCAGACGCGCTACGCGTTTCCAACCTTCCAGTCGCCTGCCCCGCCATATTTATGCTCCACCAAACAACAACTACCCACCACAGTACATTCACAAGTCAATGCTCTGAATCCCTGATGACACGAAATGCTTCATGAACTGCTTCTTTGCCTTTCTGGCCATCCATCTCCCATCATTGCAAACGGCAAGGACTCGCCCTTCCACTCTCTCCTCTCTCCACCCGAACATGCCCTACTGAAGACACTTTCAACAGACCTGGGCGACAAGCATCTCTACGTCCGCGATGAAGCCACATCAATATTCAAAACTCACCCTTCTATCATATGCCGCGCTGTTGCTGCCGCGGTCATCTCAGTACACCTCGAGGATTTCCAACAACGCATCTTGGAAGTGGAGAAGAATATCCTGCAAGATGACCCTGAATACGTGGGCGCATACAACGTTGTGCCATTGTCGGCCATGGTGACAGCATTCAGTGGATGGAGGAGAAAATTGTCTTGGTTGGAGGATCTGGTGAATTTCATCAATCAGCCAGGGGCAAGTGAGAGGCAGCGAGATCCGGGGTTTGGCAAGGAAGAGACCTGCTCAGCTGCAGAGATGATACAATGGGCGAGAGACGCCTCGCATACGGGGTATCCGGAGATTGCAAAGATGGCACTGCAGGTCGTGGGTACTGCAGAAATGGCGTGGCTGAAGCAGGTCGCGTCGTGGGTGCTGTATGGACAACATCCCGGGGGGGCGGATTTCTTTGTGACTCGGGAGAGTGGGAAGGAGGACAGTCGCAGTTCAGCTTACAACTCGTATGCCATTGTCCCAAGACTGGTGCCCTGTTTCGTGACGCCGTCGACGGCCAGTTCGATCCTTTTTCTTGGCAAGTCTCTCAACCATATCAGAGATAGACAAGCATCTGCCACCGAAAGTTCATACAACATCTCTGCACCAGAAATATCTCTGCTTCCGGCGCATCTGAAACATCTCTCCGCACTCAAGCCACCCATCAGCTCTGCCGCGTTTTCCAAGGCGATTGGAGCCATTCGCCTCTCGCTATCTGAGAACGCGCTTCAGAGACTGCTTCCGTTGTCAGAGGTTTTGGATGTCCTACAGCTGGCTAAGGACTTCTTGCTGCTGGGACGGGGTGAATTCGCCATTGCTCTGATCACGGCAGCAGACGAGCGGCTCTCTTCTCGGCAAGGGCGGGATGCTACGAATGCGAAGAAGCATCTGCATGATCTTGCAAGTCTCACCATTCGAGATGGGGAAGTCCATAGTGTACTTGCCCGGACGTGGACCACCCTGGCCTCGATGCAATCGATGGAGGATGACAGCATGGATGAGGCACTGGATCGAGCGAGGGAGCTGATCACGCTGACCATCAAGACCGTGGATTCGCGCTCTAGTGAACGGGAACAGTCATCTGGAGTCTCGTTTGATGATTTGCTCCTGCCCTCATCTACTCTACTCAATCTTCGAGTCTCTCCTCCCCTAGATCTGTTCCTTGGCCCCTCCGAAGTCAGTCTTTATTCCAACATCCATGCCTACCTTCTTGCCATCCGCCGGGCACATCTGCATCTGAGTCGACTCTTCCAGCTCTCCACGCTTCGGCGCGTTCATCCATCTCCAAAAGGTATAGCGAATCGACACACCAATCACCACCATGAAGAGGGCTTAGCCCAGCGCGCCAAGTCCTTGCGTCCAGTTTGGGCGACCGTCAGCTCTGCGGCATTCTTCTTCTCTGAGCTAGCTGATTACTTCCAAGGCGAAGTTGTTCAGTCGTCATGGTCGACTTTTCATACCTGGCTCATCCCTCCGCTTTCTCCTATCGAGCAAAACAATCCAGCCGATCCTGTTTCAGCAGCCCAATCGCTGTCCGCCTCTTCGCGTGGATCTCACAACGATTCCCAACCCGCTTCCTCACGGCAAATCGAAAAAGCGGTCAAGCGAGCCAGCAGACTCCACGACCCGGAAACCCTCGCCAAAGCCCACCAGGCCTATCTTGAATCCATCCGCCAGTCCATCTTACTCAACGATTTAGAGTTTACGTCCCTGCTGAGGCGGGAGATGACGGCCGTGGATCACCTGTGCGCCCTGCTGCGACGGCTTGACACAGTCATTTCTGCTTCGCAGGCAAGCGGAGAGGAGGTTTTTGTCGCGGAGGAAGGAAGAATAATGACTGATCTCATGGCTTCCAAGGGTAAAGTTGCGGAAGGCACCAAATCTTTGGTAGGGAGGTTGAGGAGGATCGACGATACAAGGGATTCCGGAGCCGGTGGAGTGAGGCGGGACTTGGCTGTGACTGGAAATGGGGGCTTGGATGAGTCTGATTCGTTTGCACCGTGGGTGTTTGGAGGAGGGGGCTTGGAAAGGGTGCTGTTGAAGCTGGATTATGGCGGTGAGCGGGACGAGAGATTTATGCCGGACTATACCTGAGTGTCGAGGTCAGCAAAGCGAGGACTCACTCATCAAGCAAAGAGAGCCGGTGACAGGAGTTCATTAGATGTCAACTACGTTCGACAGCCAAGTCGATTAAGGACTGACCTGCGAACGCTATCATCCGCAAAGTGAGGACACAAGGATGAAAACCCGAGGATGGACTGAACAAGGCTGGGTCGAAGCGACGCTAGAGCTACCGGTGCTCTTTAAAATATTTTCCCAAGAACGAGACCCTGCTTGAGGACTTGAGACAGCTTCTTTGACAAGCTCCGTTGACCTACGAAGCAATGAAACCTATTCCAGCATTTGACGTGATCTTTACGAATCAGTTCTCGGTATGCTAGACCCTAAGAATCTTCAGACGAGCACTCGACTGTCTGACACATTCCTTCCCACTTCACTGAATTGCTCAAGGCAATACGAGCAATGGTGTGGCGCCACCCATGAGGGGCCAATGCATGAGCGGCACTAAACGCAACTTGCTAAGATTGATGACCCACAAGGCAAGCCCAGTATAGCTCACATCCTTCAAGACAGTCCTTCAGCCGGTCACGCCGATCCCTTCAAAAGTCCCAACAAAGAGTCAAGAAAGAATCAACGAAATCACCCAGCACCCCGAGTCGGCGAAGCCCCTATGCCGCCAAGCGCATCTCATGTCAACGTCGCAAGATCCATGAAAGGCGCTAAATCTCACACATTTCCCTTGAGACAAATCGATGCCCCTTGCTCATGTGTCAGCCTCTCTTGTTTCAGCCAGCATTGGTTGCATGGTACCTTTGTACACGTGCATACGAAGCTGGACAATCCCAGATATTGCCAAAGAAGAACAGATGGATGGCCAGCGAAAGTAGTATGAAATTAACCGATGCGGCACTAGGAAAACGCGCTTACATCCGTGGAGGAGTGACGCAGGTCCCACATGGCAGAAGGAAAAAAGCAACCTTCAACGGGGAAACAACCCGAAAAGGGAGCCGGCTACGCAACATCGTTTGATTGGCAGTTATGAACTGTTCAATGGTGGTGGGGGGCGGAAAAAGCTGACGGTTGGAAAGAAAGATTCGCTCACCAACCAGCCACACCCTCTTCTTCACGCAAACCGAATGGGGCAACATCGCACATACGCTATAACCCCTTGAACGACAAGGCTATCTATGTCTTACCCACCAACCTACCTACGCCGAGCATGCATGCACCTTCCCCACCCGTTCACCAGAAATAGACCCTGCAAGCTGCGAGGCTATGGCACATGGCCCCTTTCTTCTGTGTGGGGGTGGTTCTGTCTCACTCTATTCACCACCACCACTACCACCACCAACCAACCAACCCCTTCTTGCGAACCAGATTTTTCCATCGCTACTCCTACGGGGGAGGAATATCGTATGTCCCCCTTCCCTCCGTAACAACATCGCTTATTCCAGTCGGGACTTTATCCCCCTCTACTCATTTCCCCCAACCTCCCCAAGCAATCACAACGACATGGCCCCTTCCCCTCTAAAAACATCCCTAATCTATTCGTACTCTTATCTCCCTCTCTGTCCCATTTCCCCAAAACCCCAAAAAGTCCACACGACACGGCCCCTTCCCTTTCTTCCTATTCTTTCCTCTCTTTCCTCCGCCACAGCTTCGTAGGGCGTGCTGCTTCATGACCGAAAACCTCTGGGAACAAAGCATGCCGGATCCGAGCCCACGTCAACGCGCACGAGCCCACCTCCTCCCCTACGGCCCGCCCATCCTGCTGGGCGTGGTGCTCCTGCTGGCGGTGGGCGTGGCGGTGTCCATGCTGGTGGGGCTTCCAGAACCTTGACGGATTGAACGATGGGAAAGGCCGATGGCGCTTATCTGAACAGCGGCAGCGGCTGTGTGCTGGCTAGGAGATTCCGAGCCCCTACGCGTCCAAGGGAGGGGGTTGGAGAAGGAGGGATGCCAGTAAGGATTGGGTTAGCGGTTTATTTAATCTGATGGCAATGCGTGCATGGGTGCGCGGAGCGCGCGTATCGAGGTTCTGGGTGGTGCGATGAGCAAACAAACATAGACCGGCCTTCCTCTCTCTCTCTCTCTCTTTGTGGGAGGAGGCATGGCGTGCGTTATGTCAGATACTACGGCATGGCACACTGGGGTTCTGTTTTCTCGTGGTCTCGCCGCAGAAAATTGATGATGAGATACCTGATATACGTCCAGCGATTACACCCAACACGATTCATTCAACGGCGCCCGCCGGGGGGGGTTGGATGTGCATGACCTGCTTCACCCCCCCCACACGGTAAAAACCATCGGGTTGGAAATAGGGGAAGTCTGGGACATGGGGATGGTCTTGATGCGTTCCTGAATCTACGGATAATTGGGGAGAGGGAGAGAACGGTGGACGGTGGCTATGAAGCCTACAACTCCCCTTCACGACTTCGGCTCCCAACGCCCCAGGGAAAATATCCACGGCAACCACGAGAATCGACTGGGGGGGGGGGGCTTCGGCGCTCTGCCCTAAAGGACGGGGATCAACGGTTCAGACCGGAAAGAGGGAAAGAAAGTTCAGTCCGCAGCAGTGCAGCACTGGAGAGCTTGGATCATCTTCGAGGCGCTGCTGCTGCTGCTGCCGCCGCCGCTGTTCGCTGTTACCCACAACAACAACAAGACGACACCACACAGAAGAAATTTCGGATTCGGGCAGGCTGGGTGTGGGAATGGGTCTTTGATGAAGTTGGGATCTAGGGGGGTCTAAATCTTATATATCATCTCCTCCCCCCCTCGCCCCCCCTCCTTTTTCGAAGCCTCCCTCGCAAAGATCCGCGGGGACACACGAGCATCGACGGCGCGCGCGCGCTCTCTCAAATGATATGGACCAATTGGAAAAGAGATGTGTGTATTTCCGCGAGAATTTCAGATCTTCGAGTCGGTCGCTACCGCCGCTGTTCTCGTTGCACATATGCATCGCGAGGTGAATCACGGGGGCGGTTTACAGTAGGGGGAAGCATGGATGTGGGGAATGGCGTCGACGGAGTTCAGAGAAGCGGTGGAATTTCATACTCTATACGATCGTGTTTCGCGCCTTTCTATCGAAGCCTCCCCACCTCCTTCTTGCGACATTTAAGGGCGATGGATTTTATTTGCTCGCTTGCTCTCTCTATCTCTCTCTCTCTCTCTCTCTCTCTCAGAAAGGGGAAAAACCAACGAGCCGTCGACGGAATATGGAACAACTTTAGGGATACGCTGGAGAGCTCAGATCTTCTCGTCGCTGCCGCTGTTCTCGTGGTATTTGGCACCGGGCTTCATCCCCGCGTTCGCGCTGTGTTCGGGGGTGGTCTTGTCAGCTTCACAGCTTCACCCTTGGAGGGACAAGAGTATTGGATCTTCAGGGGGATGGGGGAAAGAAAGGTCAAAAGGGTTTTTTGCTCACCTGACAACGCTGGCATTCCTCAACCTGCGATCATCCTGCGCCAGCTCCTCGGCCTTGATCAACACCTCCCCATGCTTATCGTACCGATGCGGCTCCCGTCTCGCGATCCCCACGGTATCGAAGATACTGCGGCTCTTGCGGAAAATCACATCCATCTCCTCGAGGCTGCGATTGGCCGTCTCCGGGTAGAAGAAGTAGACGGTCGGGAAAATGGCGGCGTTGATGACGGCGAAGATGATATACGTCTTGTAGCCGATGCTCGAGAAGGCGACAGGGGTGATCATCACCACCATGAAATTCCAGATCCAGTTCCCGCTCGTCGAGACCGCGTTGGCGGGAGCGCGGATCCGTAGCGGCACGATCTCGGCGGGGTAGAGCCAGGTCATGCCTAGCCAGCCGATGGCGAAGAAGGTGTTGAAGATGAAGAGGAAGACCGTCGATGCGATGCCCGAATTGGCCGTGCCGATGGAGTCCGTGATGGCTAGGATGACCATACTCCCGGACATCCCCGCGGCACCGAACAGCATCAGCTGGCGGCGGCCGAACTTCTCGATCGTGAAGACGGCGATCCAGGAGGCGGCGAAGTATTCGGTCCCGTTGCAGGCGGCGATGAGGCGCGAGAGGAAATCGGAGAGGCCGACCTGGCCCTGCAGGATGGTGGGGATGTAGTAAGTGATCAGATTGATGCCGCTGATCTGCTGGAACATCTGGTTGACGTACGCGAGCACGACGCGGTGGAAGTGGCGGTCCTCGGTCATGGTGAAGAGGTCGCGGAAGTTGCCCTTGGACATCTCCATCACGGTCGTCTTGATCATGATGAATTCGTCCTCGATGTACGGGTCGTCCTCGGGAACATCGCTCAGCGCCGCCAGCACGGTCCGGGATTCGTCCTCGCGGCCCTTGAGAATCAGCCACCGGGGGGATTCCGGGAGCGCCATGACGAAACACAGAATCACGGCCGCGAAGAAGATCTGGAAGGCGATGGGGAACCGCCAGGAGACGGAGTTGGGGTCCAGGAAGGAGAAGCCCAGGTCGATCCAGTAGGAGATCATGATCCCGCACGTGATCATCGCGCCTTCGATCATGACCAGCATGCCGCGGCGATGGGCGCGCGAGCATTCGGATTGCCAGGTCGGGACCGTGGAGGTGTTGATCCCGTTACCGAGCCCCGTCACCCAGCGTCCGATGATGAGTTGCGCCAGGGTGAAGGAGGTGCACTGGAGGATGGCGCCGACGATCATGATGGATGAGCCGAGGAAGATGGCGCGCCGTCGGCCGAGCATGTTGCCGATCCATATCGTGGGGATCGAGCCGGAAAAACAGCCGAGATTGTAGGCAGCGACGGAGATACCTGTAAGGTTTCCATAAGTCAGGGTAGTCCTGTTTGCAATACAGTAATGTTTCAATGATAGAGATCGTATGCAAGTGACAATACTGCCCTATTCATACGACAAAAACTTCACCACTAGACAAACAACATCATCCCCTACATACCTTGAACGGTCGTCCGCTGATCCTTGGCGGAAGCACTCAGAGACGTATACGCTGTACTGGTGGGGCTGGCATCGATCTTGGGGAATTGGGTGTAAAATGAGGACAAGTTCAGAAGACCACCCGTCACACCCTGATCATATCCAAAGAGCAAGAAATCCAGGCCGGCGATGATGCCGACCGCGACCTGGAGCCTCGTGCCCCTGAGGCCGAGAAAGACCATCTTTCAATGCACGGTCGTCGTCAACGGCCAAACGATATTCCGGCGAGTTCCCGTGTGGGGAAACGAAGCGCAGATTATTTCAAGGAGGGTCGTCCCAGAGAGACGAAGAGAGGCTCCTTCCAATGTTGCTGGTGAGTATGTATCTGTAGGATGGCGGCGTGAGATAAAGGGGAGAAAGAAGAAGAAGGAAAAGGTGAGGGTCTCATGGAGATGCGGAGCTAGAAATCCTTAAGTACCTGCTGCGATATTAAGTCAACGTGCGGAGATCCCATCAGCCCATGCGTAGATGATGATCTCTCATTCAACCAGATTCCGCCTGCCGCCTGCCGCTGGGCCCGACTGATCTTCTGCGTCCCCCCCGGATGTACCGTTTTGTCGATAGCGGGGACGGACCTGACTCGCCTTTTCCTTTTCCTCCACTCTGACAGAGTCCTTCGGGACATGCTGATTTGGGGACCTTGGCGGGAGCCATCTGCGATTATGCGGGGAAAGAGGTCGCGCTAGTAAGAGGAGCCAATGACCCGGCCAGGCTGATCATGTATCTGATGCGCTGATGCGTTTGAACGTCTCGGCGGGCCAAGTCTTCGGCTCATCCCAAAGAGGCAATCCGATTGGGGAGGCTGTATGTAAAATGCTTGGCGCTCGAACGCCGTCTAGTCTGATGAAACGTAGTCATTGATGAATCGGGCAGCCGGTCAGATGTTGTTTGGTATGAGTATAGCACAGGAGTAACGAGCTCATGGAAGACATCGAGCCCGAAGTACTCTATTGTTAGATTTTACCGACAACATTTGGCATTGCGGCCCTGCGAAAAAGGACACCATCCAGAGATAGCTTGCGGAGAGACACGCAGATCCAAAGTCTGCGATAGGCGTCTCACTACTTTGTTGATAGATCTCGCCATCGCACAATCCACGTGGTCCAGTCTCAGCTTTTGTAGAGATTCGCCGACAACTCTGCTGCACTGTGCTAGATCAAGCCATATTAATGTTTCCATGCTGCATTCAATGGACCGTCAACGATGATATTCCGCTAGTATTGAAGTATAATTGAACATGTATATTTAGGTGAATAGTAGAATGAAAACCCGTGATGAACAGAGAAGAATGGGAGTTTTCCCATCAACCGACGTCTCGATAGTCAGCCAAGTTTGGGTCTTGCGGATCAAGGCTGTATTGTGCGTCATGAGGTAGATGCTCCAGCCAGAGCATCATGTCCTCGCCCAATGCGCTGCTGTCAATGTCTTGGCTTTCGATCATCATGTCGCCAGACGCATTGCTCATCAAGGACGCGTCGCCATAGCCAGCCGTGAACGGATTAAGAAAGTCAACCTGCCCAGGCGTTCCCTGAGTCTGCGAATAATCGTAATTCTCGCCGACCATGTTTGACTGGCCAAGCTGTTCGTTGTATGGTGGCTCTGACCCGATCGAGGCATCAGAACCGTATGCCTGCTGATGGGCCATAAATCTATCTTTGTGATGCATCATGTCGGGAGGAGGTGTGCCATGTTGAAGGTAGATTGGTTGAGGTGGAGGAGGGATGCCGGGGTAGCTGGTGGGTCCCTGTGTTCCGAGTTGCTGGTACTGTATTATCTCCTCTGGAATTGTTGAAGGCCGACGTGACATGAGCGTTTCTGTAGGGATTTTGGACGCCGCTGGGGACGAACCTTGGCGCTGCCGACCTTGCTGTTCACTAGTCCTCGACGGGTCTGACTGCCTCCGCTTCGACATCTGAGGCATCGAGGGAGGTTTTGCCGAGGGGTCTATCCGCTCTCCTCCGTCAGGGCCGCTTGAATAAAGTAGACTAAGGTTGGGAATTCCATTGCTTGTTCCGGTTAATGACCAGCCGAAAGCTATCTCTGTTAGCAATGTTCTGACTGCTGCAGACGTTGAGGTTCCGGAGCACTCACCCTGGCTTGGATCCAACTTCGACGCGTTATTATTTGGCAGCAGCGGATCTGTGGGAGGCTTCAGACGAGAGAGATTGTGAAGGTAACCGGAGGCGCCTTTGTCGTCTGCGCATTTGCCTCCAGATGGGTCCAGAGATGACTTCGAGGTTGATTGCTGCTGTATCAGGCGGTTTTGTAGATCCTCAGCAGTGTAGAGAAGCGGATCCAGGATACCCTTGGACTTCTGATCCAAGACGGTCACAATATATCTTGTGCCGGCCCAGTACTTCTCCAGTAACTTCAATGACTTGTAACAATTCTGATAGTCGCGATTGGCCGCAGTAGCGAGTAGCGTATGCTTTGAAGAGCCCGGTTCCTTCTGTTCGCTTGTACTGCTGCCATTCTCCTCATCAGGCTTGACAGCTGCAGCCAGTCTGCCGTCCCTGTCGGCAGATAGAGAGGTTGGACTTTCCAAGTGAGTGGGTGGAATGGAAGCCGCTTCAGGTGTATGGGGTTGCGATATGCTTTCCGTGTGGGAGGCACTTTCCAGGAGGAAAGCACAGGCAGCGATATACACTGGTTGGCTGGTGAATGGGTTCCCGACAAAACTCTTGACGTCGATCAATTCTGCAAATGTGAAGATGTCCGCAATGGTCTTAGCGCTCGAGAGAGCCAACTCCCTTGAGTTTGGGAACAATTGCTGGATCCTGCCCTGGAAAGAATGCAACAGCGTGGGCTGATGAAGTAAGACGATGAGCGTATGGAACCAGAGATGCAGAAGAATGAAATTCGCCCCCTGTGAATTCTTCGCATAGTGTTGAAAATTACCAGCGTTGAAGTGGAGCTTTGTGGAGAGCCTTTGGTATAGACCTAGGCCGATGATAAGCCAATGGTGATGGGAAAACAAGGAAGAATTTTACCCGTGAGATCACTTTCGAAAGCTGCGAGCCGTTGAAGCATGTCTGGCGTGACATGATCGATCTCTTGTATGCTATTGAGCAAGTCCGTTACGCGGCCGTAAAGATGCATGATCCTTACTAGAAATGGGAACGGTGTTGGCCACCCAGTCTCGGGATCTGTCTCATCTGAGGACGGAAACGAGATCTCAATGTCAGTGTCGCGAAGTGTGGCAGGACGACCGGTGCCTGACGATATAGCCCTGTCCAGAAAGAAGACTGCCCAGAAAGTGTCGTTCCTCTTTTTGTCAAGAATCTCCCTATCACAACGCATTCTCATTGGATCACTGTCAGTTCGAGCACACAGGGACTGTCGCTTGCTGATCGGATGCTGTCCGACCGGAAAGTGGTCGTTGGATCCGATAGCAAGGAAGTTTGGATTGGCCCCCATGTGCACGTCGTGACTCAATCCATCGTACTTCTGCAGGCCAAGATCTTGAGCGAGCCTGATGGAAATCCCGAGCCACATCCACAGGCCACTGTCATGATCAGAGCCAAATTGCTCGTAAGCCAGCAACAAACATGCCTGGACAGCAGCAATGGTCGGACAGGCAAATGACTCTGTGACTCGAGACATGGCCCTTTTCGCAAAGACCCGGCCATGTTTTGATTTGTGTAGGCCGCCCTTCTTGGGGCTATTGGTGCCCTTGCCGGCATTTGTCAAGATAGGATGCGTTGAAAACCTTGCTGATATGGCGCAGACAGCGTCGACCAGTATGGTGTCGACCTTCTTTTCGCGTAGGTCCTTGAGAAAAGACTCACGCTGTAGGAAGGGATAGATGCAGCCGACATGAGAGAAAAACACTTCACATAGATGTTGGATCAGGGGGCTGGTAGGCTTGCTGTCTCCAGCGTCATAGAAGGAGGTCTCCAGGGTGGTACTTGGGCGGCGATCATAGCTTTGTCTTCTCGCCGAATCCGATCCTGTCACATGATCCCTGTGTGACTCTGGGCTTTCTGCGTGATGGGTGAGTAGGAGCTTTGCCATTGCTGCTCGAATGCCGTACCTCTGATGTATGCATCATCCACATCGGTCACCATTTGCTTGAAGCCAGGAACAATGGCGGTGGGTCCAAAGTAACGGAAGTATGGGACCCTGCTGCTACGACTCGGTTCTGAATCATAGGAAGTCAGTGACTGGCACGCAATGACAAGATGCTCTCATGATGCCCTAAAATAAGGATGGAGGGTAACGCACGATCGTCTGAGTCGTGCTCTCGTAGACGTTCACGGTCATTTTTGCTAGTCTTTTCTGTCCGGGAGATTCTACTGGACATGGGATCTTTCGAATCCGAAAGCTGTGTCCGCCGTGGTCCATCTCTAGCGACACTCGGTGGAGGGGATTGCTTCTCGACGTTGGGCTTGCTGGAAGGGGCAGTGCTAGTTGGGATGGTACGCTCTTTTCGAGCTGGCACATCATCGGCGACCTCGCTTCCAAGTCGACCCTGCTCAGCAGAGTACCCTTCACAGGGTTGTCCAGCATCAAGGCAGCTTTTACAGTCTACAAAGTGATGAGAGACAAGATTATGAGAGGAAAGATGGAAGGGCAAGCGGCGCAGACGAGGTCAGACTTACCGGGCTTTTCACCGGAACATCTCGTTTTGCGTCTCCGGCAAGTTCGACACCTGGAAAAAGATGTGAGTGACGATTTAGTAAACGGGCGCTGTGGATGGAGAGCCATGAAGAGGCATACGCAGCACTGATCCTCCTCCTCTTGGAAGGAGCATCTTCAGTATTGGAGACGAATCGGATGGGTCTCGGAGTGAGAACGGGAGCACGCTTGGATTTCGATTGAACGCCACGCTGCTTGGGTTCGTTCATGATGAATTGTAATCCCATTGAGAGGAGTGTGATGGATCACCGGATAAGTAGATAGATTGGTGATGACATGCTGATGGGTGGAATGGCGCGGACGTAAGCTCAAATTGTATCGCTTTGAGCCTTTCTGGTGGATCGATCCACTCATCCTGACTGCAGCTCATCGAGCAGGCCACCACGATTGTCTTTTGCTACAATCGGTGTAGTGTACGGATAGTGTTCGAGATGTTGCTAATTTCTCTTCAAATGTTTTGATGCAATACTATTTTAGCATTGATGCAACGGTCTCCAAATGACGACAAGCCTCCACTCTAGGACAATTTAGACAGATGACGCACAACCTGAAACTTGGAACGCGGCAGATATGGTTCAGCTCTCCCACATTGGGGCTTGTTGGTCCCACAATTCCGCATAATTAGATCGATCGAGGTCTTTTAATTCTATTTTGACCTTTGAAACGACGGGCCTTCTCCTCTGTTTCAATCGTTCATGGTCCATTTACAGGTCAATTTCCAAAAATGACTTCGAGACGGATACCATTACCCTTCTTTTTGCTTCGTTTGCGCCACGGAATGTTTTGATACCTTCCACGTCGATTCCATCATCAAGATTCGACGCACGTGTGAAGATGCAGGTGCCATCTTCTGTTCGCCCCTGGGATGATGGAGGGGGAACTTCTCTTGAGAGGGAAATGATCAGCTCAGTCGTTACAACTAGCTTCAACTTCCAAGTCCAGGGTCGCAGGAGTTTCCCGAGGAGCAGAGGCTTGGCTTTTTCGCTTGGCGGGTCTGCCTCGTATCTCGCTGTAACCCATCGTTTGTGCGATCCAACTATGAATTGAGGCAAATCTCCATCTCCTGCTGTGAGGAAGGTGTCCGCCCGTAGCGATGTTTTCCCGCGTCTTACGCGCTGAAGCGGGATGCATTCCTATCGCTTGCAACGGCTGTGGAACACCCTGCTATCCTGCACATGCCAGCAGCATTTCCATTCCTCGCAAAATCAACTGCAACCAAGGAAGACGCAACGAAGATAGACGATCTTGGATGTTGGATGATTTCAACAGTTGTGATTGATATGCATTAGACTGAGCGAACATTGACTCGGCCATTCTGGCTCAACGCATTGAAGAGAGATTGCCACGCTCCGGCCGCCAGGTATCGCGTGGAAGTCTGCGTTTCAGATAGCCAGAGCTGTATCATCGATTGACAATGCCGAGCCTTGTCCTGCTCCACTCGTTGAAGAATCCTAGTACAGCCGAGGCTTTACATGTTATTCGGGCACAATCCCAAGACCACTGTACAGAGATATCACTTTGGTTCTCAGGTTTGGTAGTGTACCGATGTGAGTCACCCCGGGCTCTATAAACGTCGATCATGTAGCTTGACTCGCCACAGTAGAGGAAGGTCCAAATGGTGCCGCGAACGCGGGCTTGGATATTGAATATCAAGGAAGGGCGAGGTCAAGCGAACAACACCACCACCTGCCAGCACTGATTTTGAATTGAAGATGTGATTGAGAACGAGGTGCGCTAGCTTGTAAGGAGCTCAAAGCAAAGCTAAGAAGTCAATCATTGTGTTGTGTGCTCTATCTCATTGGCATTGGTTGCATCTTCAATGCTCGAGATTCCATATTCGACATTCAATTCAAGATGCTCAAAATTGAGCATGACACTTGTTGGGGTTGTAGTGTGGTAGTCAGCTTGTTGCTTCCCTTTCTGGTCATGGCGCTATCTCCGGAATCAACAAACATCAACGAGTGATGACGAACAACAACCTACCCTTGAGAAGACTTCAACCTCAAGTTCACAATCAATCATCATCAATTCTCTCCCTTGATTCAGTACAACGCTCTTCATTCTCGAAGCGCTTTCTCGCCGCATCCCTCCGTTTCAGCGGTCGTCTTTCCATTCCTTCAACCTTCAATGACCAGACCCTCTCATACTTCGTTTCAAGCTTTCTGTCTTGCATTTGTCAAACAAAGTCATGTCGTCATCATTGCATGCAGCTGTCACGGCTGCACTGGTTCTACTGGTGTGGTGCATCGAAGGCGCTCTCATTCAAGGCCGAGATATCGATCAGCCTCTACAGGATTCATATGATTACATCGTGGTTGGTTGCGGAATCAGTGGGCTCGTCGTCACCAATCGATTATCCGAAGACCCGTCGAGAACGGTACTCTGCATTGAAGCTGGAGATGCGTATGTCTTACACATCAAATACCCTTTGACGCCGAGCTGACCTCCTCTAGCGATCATTATGAGCCCATCATTCAGGATCCAGTGTATGTTGGAGCTGACGTTGGAGGAATATACGACTGGCGCCTATCGACGACACCTCAAACTCAACTCGATGGAGCCGCTCGGCCCATGCCTCAAGGCAAAGCTCTCGGTGGAGGCAGTATCCTCAATGCCATGTGTTGGAATCGGGGTGGAGCTGATGACTACGATGCGTGGGAGTCGCTCGGAAACCCAGGATGGGGCTGGGAGGGCATGCTGCCATATTTCAGAAAGGTAATCCATCTAGCACTTGATATCAATGGCACAAGCTGACCGAAATGGGCAGAGCGAGACGTACACCCCAGTCCCCTCTGAAGAGATAGCGCGGGAGTACTCTATCAACTACACCCCTGACGCTCATGGATCAGATGGCCCGGTGCAAGTCAGCTATCCCAGATACTTCTATCCCCAATCGGGTGAGCAACTCCGGTCGAATCCCCAACAACCCGTTACTGATGTCTTTAGTGAACCTGTTTGCTGCAATGAACAACCTTGGCCTCCCCACCCAGTTCGACCCCAATGATGGTACATCGGCAGGGCCTGCTCTTGTCCCTACAGACCTGGATCCCAACAACCAGACTCGGTCAGATGCGCGACGGACCTACTTCGACCCTTACGTGACAAGAGACAACTTTCACGTCATTACTGGCCAGCACGTCACCAGACTCCTGATCGAAGGCGTTGGCAACAATTCTCAAGTCAGCAACCCTATGTCTGGTGGAGATCAGAACGGTGAAGGCGGTAGTGATAGTAGCAACCAAGGCTTTGGCTTTGGGCCAGGTGGGAGCACTCCTCCGATAGCAAGCGATACCCCAGACAAGGTCCGAAGACAGGAGCCGGGTTCCACGAGCCGAAGGATCCAAGGCGTTGAGGTAGATTGTCCAAGCTCCCTGGGTTCACAGATGCACTGACATGTTCTTCGAGTTTGCTGCAAATGCATCTTCCCCTCGACGGACCGTTTATGCTACGCGTGAAGTCATTGTTGCTGCCGGAGCTCTTCATTCAGCACAGCTACTCCAATTGTCTGGAATTGGCCCCTCCTCACTGCTAAGCCAGTACAACATACCGCTAGCAGTGGATCTGCCGGGTGTTGGCAGCAATCTACAAGATCATTGTCTCGTGGGGACTTTCTACCCATGTAGGTGGCCCTCATCAGGACTTGCAAGCCTCATACTGAAAGCTATGATAGATAATAATGCCAGCTATCCTTCACCTACGGAGCTCACGACCAACGCGACCTACAACCTGCAGGCTGAACAGGAGTATGAAACTGAGAAGACCGGTATTGCCATCATCTAGCCAGCGTCTGGTGAGGTGCTGACGTCTGACCAGGTCCATGGACAGCAGGATCCCCAAATGCATTAGCCTTCAATCCCTTGTCACTCATCACTAACAATGCTTTCATAATCATTGCGAACGCAAGCCGACAAGCACCCACGGATTTCCTGTTGCCTGGCACCGACCCTACCTTGGTTGCAGGCTTTACTCAGCAAAAGAACTCCTTAGTCTCGCGAATGGGACGAGACAACGTTGCGGCATATGAGATCATCAACAACAACGCTGGAAGCCTGACTGTTTCTGTGTTGCATCCCCTTTCGCGGGGCACCTGTCACATCAATTCAGCCGATCCATTCCAACCACCGTCCATCGACCCAAGATGGCTGACCAATCCAGTCGACCGCCAAGTACTTGTGGAGGCACTTTTCTTCAACCGGGAGATCCTTGCACAGCCTTCGATGCAACAGCTTCAAGTAGCCCAGTTTGTACCGCCCATCGACGCTGATGAGGATGCAATCAACCAAGTCATCAATAATGGCATTCGGACGGAATTCCATCCAAGCGGGACACTGGCAATGCTGCCTCTCGAACACGGTGGTGTAGTTGATTCTCATCTAGTGGTGTATGGAACTCAAAACCTACGAGTTGTGGATGCTGGTATCTTCCCAATGATCCCTGCAGCTCACTTGCAGGCGGTCGTATATGGTGTGGCAGAAAAGGTGAGAGACTATATTTGTCATCTGCCAACCGAAAGCGGAGACTGACCTCTCGGTAGGCGGCAGATATCATTAAGGCGGACAATTTGCCATCAAGCTCCATCTCTTCGTCCACAAATGGTCCTTCTCAGACCCCGGCCGTCAGCTCAGTGCCAGCATCGTCAGCATCCGGGTCAAGCTCTACGTCTTCCTCAGTCGCTACCCCAGTGACATCGCCCATGCTCCCTACATCATCGAGCTCCCCAATCGTAAGCTTGACGGCAACGTTCACGACGTCTGTATACAGCTCTGGGGGAGCAGCCACCACCACCGTAACGAATGGTCCTCCGGGTACCGCAGCAGGCCTGGCCGACAATGTCCCTACCTCGGTGTCATCGCCTGATTCTTCCGAGACCGTGCTGGTCTTTAGCACAACTTTGCCAGCTGGTTTGCCAGGGGAGCTATCTTCTGTTGTCTTGAACACTCCAGCACCATCGGACACGCCACCTGCAACAGTCACGTCCCCTCCAGAGATGCCGGTCTCCGGACTCGGGGCGATCTCCACTTCAGTTGTCGGCGTCTTGACCGGGGCTGGCATTCCATCCTCTGTGGTGGCGTCTCTGATCCCCGTCATCATTGGCACGGACACCCCGACGGCCAGCCCATCTAGTCTCCAACAGCAGGAACAGCAAGCAGCTATCGATGCCATTTTGCAATGGATCCTGAACTTCTTCCATCTGAATAGATGACCTGAAAGTTCAGTATTTATTGCAAACTTGTCCTCACTTAAAGCCATGTCATGTCAGATCATTTCAAGAAGGCGCAGTAGCTGGGCGCGACACTTTTGCTTCTCGGACGAGACTTGGCTTTGATTCGTTGCTCACAGATACAACCGGAATTTCCTGTGGAGAAGCATGGTTTACACAATAGATTAGTAGCTAATTCTAATGACTGTCGTTGAATATATCCTTCTATGAGTGAAGCCAATTTTGCGCGAACGAGTAGTCAGCTGTACAAGCAGCTCACCAAGTGCTACTAGACTATATTGCACCTTCCCCAGTCATCCTTCCCCTCCTGTTGTCAAAACACCACCACATCCCACCGAAGTATCATTCAACCAGTGGTAATCACTTAACTCCGCACCTCATCCACGCCTGTCTGCCCCCCGGAAAAGTCACCGGCAAGGCCATCCCCCTCACGCCGTGGAAACGCGGGACGTAGATCCTGCAACCAATTCACATGCCCATGGAGTTGGCTTCCATTCCTTCCTCAAATCGCTAGGAAAACTACTGCATCACCCAACAAAACCCCTTGGGGCCAACGCAACGATCTCCCATCATCTCTGCAACGCTCAACCCTCAAAGTAGGCTCTTCCCTTTTTTTCCTTTTTTTTTCTTAGCATGGCATAATCCTCGCAGCTTGTTCATCAGCATCGGAATAAGCTCGCACTTCAGGGTACGTGGTGATGGTGTGGTGTGGAACGATGCGGCTTGGTCTTGCTGGTGCTATTACGAGGACGGGGGGAACGGGGGGGGGATGGTTTGGGGATAGGGATGGAAGGGAAGAACGGGTACGCGTCGGGAGGTCAGCTGGGAGCGTGGAGCCGATGAATGGATGAGTATGATGGTAACTCGGACTTGATGGAGGACCTCGTTCTTGCTGCTGTAAGGAGGAAAACAAGGCTTCGATTGCTTGCTGAGGACATCCTCATTCGATTCCCGGGAAGGGTCAAGTACCCCAACTTTGAACATATGTCTCCTTCATTCCCGTCGACAACGATTTCAACCTTTGTCACAATCATGGACATTTCGTTGAAAACACTCTCATTCCAGCAGGCCCAAGTAGCGGAGTGCTCTTATGATCTGCAGACAACTTTGTCCAGGCCTGACCCTAACGCTTGGTCCACGTCTTAGCGATATCCGAATCCTTTGTGTGGGCTTACCCACAGTCTCCAAGGAGGTCCGCTAATGACAGTTTCCAGGCCACTGTGGATCTCCTGCGGTCGTGATCTCCGTCCTGGGGCGCAGAAGAGATCTACACGAACATATGGCAGATCTGTCGCGGGCTTTGCGGTTCGTTCACGTGCTACCCTTGCTCGGAAGGCTGTTTTGAAGAGTAGCGCTCTTTACTACATCCATCGGTCTCATGGCGTCCGTATTGGTCACGCCTCCTCTGTCTCTCTCTCAGCGATATGCCTCCATCCGCGGAGCAGAGTTTGGCGGGGAAAGATTGGCCTTCTCCCCCCTTTGATGTTCGTCAGCGAAGGCGATGAGGCATTATCACCCTACTTCACAGCTATGCATCGTCACTGTTGTAGCGCTGAATGGTAACGTGACAAGCTTCAGCAGCAATTTTGCTATTCGTATTGCTAGCGTACGTTTCCGTAGCGACACGATTGAAGTTGGTATCTCTCCGCAGCTCGAATGATTGCTGTTAGGGCTAATGCAACATAAATAATGTCATCGGAACCATTTTTGGAATGTGGCATTTGCTAAGGGTGTGATTAAGCCTCGCAACCATGATCTGCTTGAAGATGACAAAGAGTAGCTCCGAGCGGCTGCATGTCAATCATGGAAGGCTGACCGACGGGCAGTCCCTGCATAACAGCTTGCAGGTCCTTCCGTATCGCTGTTCGTATTTCGGACTTGGCAGCAGGGTGACCACAGACTACCGATTCGAATTGCTATAGTCACATGTTCGTCCATAAAGGGAGAGCCGCTTTCTGATGACAAAGGTAATACGAGCGAGAGGTATATGTTATATATATCACGATCTTTTGTTTGACTTCCCGTCGAAAGACATCCTGACAACCCTCCAGACACCGCAGCGCTTACAGAATCACAGAGTCTTTATACAACATACATTCACCATCTATAAATCCTCGAGCAATGGCATCCTTCATCTTCTCGACTCTGCTGGCTTTTCTCCCCCTTTCCGTCCTCACCTCTCCTTTGCCAACCGATCCAGTAATCCAGTCCCCATATTTCAAGCTTCTCTCCCGACCCCTCGACGCTTCCTTGACCAACCTCACGGACTTGTATCTGGCATCCTACCACATCGACCCCATCTTCAATTACGCCGTCCTTGAGCCCAAGACCGAGCAAGATAAGGCGAGAGTGGGCTTCTTGAATGGGACGGAGGAGGATTTTCAAAACAATAACGCAGTGAGTGTTTCTTTTCCCTTAACCGTGTGCGAACCCTTGAGCCGGGACAACGGAGGCCAAAACGAATACACAAAAGTGAAACGGGAGAATGCTCAGCTGACATGCGCCCCCGGACGACTTGTTTAGGATCTCCTTTTCACAGGAGGCAGTGGCTTTCCGTATGGGTTCGTGATCGATAGGAGTTTCAATGAAAGTTACATCCCCGTCGAGATCAATGTCGGCAACGGGACGCAGGGCATCTTCATTGATCAAGGTGTGATCAAGGTGCATGATCCGCTGAGTGGCGGGTTTTACGGTATGGCTTTCTCCCGTTTTCCTTCCTTCCTTTGCTTTCCCCCTCTCTCTCCTCCCCCCACCCCAGTTCCTGAGATGTTTGGGGGATTGTGGATGTGCAGGTGCGATTTTTGTTTGGCGAAATGATCGGGTCCTGTCTCCGCTGGCCTGGACTTTTCAAGAGTGCTGATGGGTGAAATTTAGCCTGCAACAAAACTTTGCTATACGGACCGGCGATCCAGCTTTTTTACAAGATCAAGTACATTGCTACGCCAGCTGGGTGTGGAGATGTGGAGCTGGCGGTCGAGTACGTGGATTCGGCAAAGTAGATGAGATGCTACGGGGCACGATGGAAGTGTTTCGGGGTAGTGGCTTTGTCGGGGCAATTGTGTGAGAGGAGGTGGGCGAGGGTGCGAGCGGCGACAAATATCGGTTCGTGGAACATTGCGTTGAGTATGACACTGGGGTTCGTTTGCTGAAAGAATTTTACTGCTGGTCCGAGATCAAAGTGGAACCAGTACGATGTATGGGTTGTCATTATTTCATCGCCATTGGCGGCTCGACAATACCCATTTCTGGACATGCAGGTTCTGATGCACTGTCATGTCTGCTTCCCAAAAATCCGAAGCATCAATCTTCGACCAAGGAAGGTCTCTGCGGATGGAAAAATATGACAGTATTGGATGTAATCAGGTTCGTAGCTGCGGCGTAACCGGTCGGAATCTGCGCTTTTTTTATATGCATTTTTGACGATGAACGGAATGTACGTCCCCAGAGAAGACCATTTTCCCCAAGGAATATTTGACCAGGCAGGCGGGACAAGAGTTGGATCGGCTGGTGCAATAGAGAGAGCGCCAAGCTGAGATATTCCAGGAACGTGATGAACAGAGGTTTAGTGTGATGGAGTTGCTGTTGTGAGGAACATCCTTTCGAGGTGGCGTATAACCAGCTTTCTTCGATGCCAAGTGGTCTGACAATGGCTAGATTCAGCGTCAAACGCCCCGATCGTCACCCATCGGTGGGGCTTCAAGGCCATAGGGGCTGACGTGAAGATGGACTCCAGGATTTGGTTGGAAAAATACGGCGGAAAAAACCATCAGGAGAACACTTGGACTAGATCGTTTCGGTGTTTGTTGCACATGTAAGGCGGCTCATAGAGAAGGCCCACATAGTTCATCGTGGATGGGCATCGGGCCAGCATCGATGAGATTGACCGTCTGAATGACGGTGGTGGTGATAGTGATAGTACAGGGAGCGCAACAGATTCTTCTTCAAAGCCCCCACCTCAAACGATCATGCCACTTCGCCTTCTTCCCTTTTTCTGCCCCAACCATGGCTCCTGTCCCTGTTGCACCTCCCACCACCGTCTCTTCATTCTCCTCTTCCGGCTCACCCTCTAATAAGCCCGCCTCCCCTCCTTCTTCCCTCTCTCCCCTCCTCCTCTCTTGCGCCAGCTGCTCCTCCGCCTTCGTCGCTTTCTTGCCTCGTCCCTTGCGCCACCAGTATTCCACGAAACTGCTCGTCTTTGTGCTGTCGATCTTGGCCACCAGATTTTGGCGCGGATCTTCGCCACGTGCGACGGCTTCGCGCCATTGGCGGTCGAATTCTTCGCGGGTGGGTGCCTTGTGGAAGATCTCTTTGCCGTCGGCGCTGGTTTTGGGGGAGGAGTAGAAGGAGGGGGGGATGGGTGGCGGTGGCGCTTGATTTTGGCTGGTGGAGGTCGTCATGTTGGTGGATTTTTGCCGTGGCAGAAGTCGGGTGGCATGGATTGACTGATCAGGCTTATGTTCTGGGTGCTGGGATGGTGTGGGTTTTGCTCATGATGGAATGAGAGAGGTTATTAGTGATGGAGGTCATAGCCGCGTGTGGCGTGTCTCTCACGTCAGCTAATGAGACATAAATGGGTGAGACGAGAGGAGAGACCGTCCGAGCCACCGTGATCAGCAACAACGCACATGACGTGCTGCGCCTTGTGACTGGAGACCGATGGAGGCGATGCACCATAGAGGGGGGGGAATTTAGCCGAAGATGAGCCGGCGTAAGACCTGCAGTACTTTATGCTTTCGTCAGTATCCCTGAAAAGGCTCATCGGCCCGCAATCCCTTGATGCCTTGAATAAGTTCATCTATGCCAAAGGCCGCTCAAATCAAGCTTGACACCACACTCGATGGCCACTAATCAGCAAACGTATGCTGAAGTGTCAGGGATCAGCGGGCTGGTGCCTCGTTGGGAGCTGAAAATTTGCAAAGCGGGGAGTCTTCAGCTCAGTTCCACACCGATTGAATGAAGCAGAGCACATTCTTCGCCAATCTTTTGCCCAGCCGACACAGGGTTCTAAGTACAAACAAGGAAGCTTGATTATTTGGGAGGCAATTAGCTCTGACGATATCCGACCACGCCCTTGTCGCAATTCTTATCACTTTTGGGGAGGTCTCTTGACCTTCTAGAGGCAGCATGTGTCTTTCTAGCATGCCTTTTCTTCAAGGGTGTGTTGTTCTGGTGAGGCTGGCTGCCGTGGCGGAATGATGTCCAGCCCCGGCATGTGACTTCGGGTCTCGGGTAGTGGTGTTCATGTGATGATTGGTTGAAGATCCCGGCGCTGAGCAGCATGCCCTACATGTTTGCTATTGGTATGCCCCACTCAGCATCGAAGCGTATGGAAGATAAATTGACAGAACACCAATGATCCTTTCCTGCGTCAATTTCAATCGAGCTGTGTTGCTGAACCTTCCTCCAACTCGAACTTCCCGGTGCTGACGATTCATACTTGGTGGGAGACTTTGCAGATGAGGAGTATGCCAGCCTTTTCGTAGCCTCACCCCACTCACAGTCCTACCTCCAATGGTAGAATTTCAATTATTTCAGATCTAGCTGTCTCAATCAACATGGCAGACTACAAGACGTAAGTTGAGCCATGCTAGTGCAGGGTCGAATGACTGACACTGCTGATTTGCCAGTAAGCCCTGCTTCAAATTCAGGCATGGACAGTGTATATTTGGAAAGAAATGCAAGTTCTCGCATGACTTGAATCCCGCGGCAAGTGAAGCTCCTCGCGAGCCATGCCCGTATCTAGGAACATCACGGGGTTGCTTCAGGGGGCAGCAATGCAAGTTCTCGCATGATGTTGCAGCGGGAAACGATGTCAACACTCAATCTCGACCGTCTACCAGCAACTCAGAACCACGGACTGAGTTCGAGAATGGCTTCCGCGAATGGACTTTTCTTATACCGAAGCAGAATACCCGATTTCAACATGTGGAGTTTGAGAAGTTCTTCAAGAAGGGCTGGGATCTCATCAACAAAGAGCATACAGAGACTGGGCAACAAGTTATCAAAAAGCTAGCAAGCGAGGAGGGGCTAGCTATGATCAAGGTTCTTACAACTGAACAGGCCGAGGGTCTCGAGCTAGCGACGAGTAAGTAGATCTCAGAGGTCTTCTTCCCTTTTCTTTACCCAATATTTCGGGAGCTTTGCCTTGCATGGAGCAATCAAGGCTTGACGTCAAGTTGTTAGCGACAGCTTTATTCAGATGTGCCATGTATCGCAGGAGGTAATGTTGACTCTACTTCCTATTTAGGGTTGCGTACTTTCAAGGCCAAAACGCTTCCTTTCTTCCAAACCATCTCTCATCCGGACATTTCATCATCCTTGATTCTAGAGACTCCGCTCGATACCATATGTAACTTCCTCTTTGGCCCCAATGGTCGTCGTGCCATCGGTCTCTTCAAGGCTACAACTTCTGCTCTTTGTGCTCTTGCTTTCGACGACAATACCAGTGATGAAACGCAGACGTCGATTGCGGTCACAGCAAACTTGATAGTACTGGAAAAGATCGTGGAGTTAAATCAAGACGCCCAGCTCAGTGCCGAGCTTACGACTATCGTCAATGATTTATCGTCCACCATTCCTGAACAGCTCCTGCACGCCGGAAGCCGAAGCCTTGTCCGTATCTGCCGACGGCTTAAAATTGGAACCGCAATGCCATTGTTGGAAGGCCGTGCATCAGAGCAACATGGTCACCGACCCGTGTTTGAACTAGGCTCAGATCTTCCTGGTGTCTTATCTGAACTAGGTGCACGCCACGACAACGATCATGCCAATATCTGCGACATCAAGATCCTGCCAACTACCGAGGAAATCCAATCCTTGCGATCGGAGTACCTCCCTCCAAGCGACCCTGCGAAACAACATCTTCCTGGTCTGGCGGGACTGCTTGATAGACAATTCAGGCTGCTACGCGAAGATACAGTTGGCCAACTTCGGGACGCGGTGCAGACAGAGTGTCAGCGGCTTAGCAAGCCTGCTAATCTTCAATCGTCACTAAAGCGACAGAACAACGGCGTTCGAAACATAATCTATCAGAATGTTGCTCTGCTTCGACTGCAAGTGGACCGGAGGAGAGGTCTCCAGCTTGTGGCGGAGTTTGATCAACCTCCTGCGTTAGCGAGGAAGGGAGCCAAGGAACGAGACGACTGGTGGAAAAATACGAAACAGCTGCAGATTGATGCTTTTGTATGCTTCATTTCCTCCACTGGTCGTGCTATCTTCTGCTCAGTCTGCGATCCTATTCCAACGCCTCCGCCGAAGAATCAAACGGATCACGAAGACGAGGACTCCTTGGCTCAGAAGTGGAGAGAGTCAGATGAGCGTCCGAGTCTCTTCAGGCATGCGCAACGTGCATCCTTGGTGCTGAGCCCTGTGGAAGATGATTCAGAAGATGTCACATGGGTTAACGATCACCTGGGAAAGTTTCGAAATCTACGACAATCGCTTGTAGAATTCCCAGGAATCTTGTTGCCCTCCTTTCAACCAACTCTCCAAGCCATCCAAAAGATGAGCCGGACACTTGATCTTCCCTTCTCGCAATTCATAGCCCCAGATATACAGCGTGGAACAGATGTCGAGATACCACTGCCTGCCTACTCTCGCAGGCAGGGCTTCGCCTTCGATCTGGAACCTTTGACAGGCGGGGCTCAGCTGAAACTCACAACCGGACAACCTTTCGACGACACCATACTACGTGAGCGATCGACCCTCGATGCCGCGCAACGGCTCTCAACAGTCAATGCCTTGAGGAGCAGTATTGCGCTCATTCAAGGCCCACCCGGCACTGGCAAAAGCTACACCGGTGTAGCTATTGCTAAAACACTACTCAAAAACCGAAAGGCAGCTCAACTTGGCCCCATCATATGTGTGTGCTACACAAATCATGCTCTAGATCAACTTCTCGAGCATCTAGTCGAGGACGGCGTCGAGCAAATCATTCGGTTGGGATCGAGATCGAAATCAGAAGTCCTCCAGCACTTGAACCTCCATAACGTGGCGAAGGAAGTTAGACCTACAAAAGTTGAAAGCTATGAAAAGTATCGACTATACGATAGTCTGAATAAACTTCTTGACGACATTGATGAACTCATGTTAGGCCTCAGAGATCCGACCCGCTGGAATAAGATCAAGGACTATCTCGAAGCCCATCAAAGGGATCACTTTCACCAGCTATTCGGGCGTCGTGTCGACGAAGACGGGTTTCAAGAGGTTAAGGGCAAGAAATTCAGTGTCTTGAACAGCTGGATCAGAGGAGCACCTAGGCGGATCAGTTCCAACCGCACGGTCACAGAATTGCTCACCACTAATCTCAAGGACATGTCCGGTTTGGAAAGATCGACATTGCATAAACATTGGGTCCAGGAAAGCACGAAAGAGCTGAACCGCCGTTTTATCCATGCTCTCGAATCCTATCGGAACATGAGAGATTCTTTGAAAAAATACCACCAGGAGCTGGATCTACGCTGCCTCCTTCGCGCAAATGTTATTGGTGTTACCACTACAGGCCTGGCACGAAACCTAGACGTCCTTCGCCGCGTAAGGGCCAAAGTGGTGATCATGGAGGAGGCAGGGGAAGTATTAGAAGCCCACACCCTTACAGCGTTCTTACCATCGATTGAGCATGCCATTCTCATTGGCGACCACGAGCAGCTTAGGCCCCAAATCAACAACTACGAATTTCAACACGAGAACCCCCGGGGTACAAAGTTCTCGTTGGATATCTCGCTCTTTGAACGACTGATCCATCCTCAAGCTGGGTATCTGAAGCTGCCTTACAGTTCGCTGGAGGTTCAGCGTCGGATGCATCCATCAATTGCGGAGCTGATCAGGTCCACACTTTATCCGAGATTACAAGATCACCCTTCAGTGTCCACTTATCCAGAAGTCGACGGAATGCGGAAACGTCTCTTCTGGCTTGATCACGGAGAGAAGGAAGATGCCTCATCCTCGAGCCTGGCACAGTCATTTTCGAAGACCAACACATGGGAAGTGGAAATGACAGCGGCTCTTGTCTCCCACCTCGTTCGCCAAGGCGTCTATGCGAACGAAGATATTGCAGTCCTGACTCCCTATCTGGGACAGTTGCAGAAACTAAAAAAGCGCTTGCGATCTTCCTTTGCGATAGTCCTTGGAGATCGTGACTTGGACGATCTGGAAACCAAAGGATTGAAGGATGACGACCAAGAAGAAACCACCGCAGCTGCAGGTAGTGTTCGAAAACAGACATTACTCAATGCGTTGAGGATTGCTACAGTTGACAACTTTCAAGGCGAAGAAGCGAAAGTCATCATCATCTCGTTGGTCCGCAGTAACGATGAACGGAAATGCGGGTTCTTGAAAACTTCCAATCGCATCAATGTCTTACTCAGTCGCGCCCGCCACGGAATGTACATTGTTGGAAATGCACACACCGCACGTTCTGTCCCTATGTGGAATCAAGTCATTACTCTCCTGGAGAATGACGGAAACCTAGGTCAGACCTTGGCGCTCTGCTGTCCTCGACACAAGGAGACACCAATCGAGGTATCCAAGCCAGATGATTTCTCCGTCCTCTCGCCTGAAGGTGGCTGTGACAGAAAATGCACCTCACGACTCACGTGCGGACATGCCTGTATCAATAAATGTCATTCAGAGCTATTGCATAATGCAGTCAAGTGTTTGGAGCGCTGCCAGAGAGTCAAGAAAGGTTGTGACCACGAATGCCCCAAGGTGTGCGGAGACCCTTGCGATCTGAAATGTCAGGTCCAGATGCCGGATATCGCCTTGCCATGTGGACACGTTTGCAAGAAGCTGGCATGCCATTTTGCACAGGCCCCCGAGACAGCCGAGTGTCAAGTGAAAGTAGAGGCTGTCATACCTGGCTGTGGCCATACTGTCAAAGTTCGTTGCCACCAACTTCCACTTTCAGCGGATCATCGGTGCAGCGCTTCATGCGGCGCCGCCCTTGCTTGTGGTCACGACTGCAAGCGAGCGTGTCAAGATTGCACTAAAAGGGACAAAGAGGGCAACATCGTAAGGGTTGATCATGGTGTCTGCAAGAATCCATGTGGCAGACCATACACCACTTGCAGCCACTCGTGTTCAGAGACTTGCCACGGAGAGCGACCATGTCGCCTGTGTGTGGAGCCATGCGAAGTTCGATGCAGTCACTCGCGTTGCAGCAAAAAGTGCCACGAGCCTTGCATGCCTTGCGTCGAGGACTGCTCCTGGTCTTGTCCACATCGGGGGGCTTGCAAATTGCCTTGCGCGGTACCCTGTGACATGCTTCCGTGCTCTAAACGCTGCTCCTTGACCCTTGATTGCGGTCACCAATGCCCGTCGGTATGTGGAGAAGAATGTCCGGACGTCGAATATTGTCAGCAATGTGCCAACAAGTCGGTCAAAGATCTGATGGTTGATTACATCATGGGATCATCTTACGCTGAGGTTGACTTAGACGAATCTCCATGCTTGATCCCGACCTGTGGTCATACTCTCACTTTGGAAAGCATGGATGGCCATATGGATATGTCCGGATACTACTTGACGTCCAGCGGAACCGACGTTGATGACCCGATCATTGGCTTGAGATCGAGCTCGGTTCCTTTCTCCACCTCGGAGCTGAAGAATTGTCCTATGTGCCGGAGACCTCTGAGGAACATCAATCGATACGGTCGCATAGTTCGACGAGCCTGGATCGACGAAGCAACCAAGAAGTTCATCGTATGGGCAGCTGCACAATTCGTTCCGCTAGCTGCTAGATTGGCACAGGCGGAGGCAAAACTTCGAGAGCCTGTCGCTGCAGACAAGAACCTCACCGCTCCACGGCCTGGGCTCGCAGCACTATCTCCAGCGCTTGAAAGGCTTTCTCTCGAACCAGTCCGACTTACTGGATCCCGGGATCAACAAATTCAAGCAGTTTTGAAGGCACATAAAGAGGATCAAAAGTACAGAGAAATCTTCCTGCTCCGCAACAACATCAGAAAGTTTCTCCGTCAAGTGGACGAAGCGGAACAGCCCATCGGCCGCATTCACTCTCTCGTAGAAGACGCTCGCAACCATCGTGGAATCCTTACCGACCTCCCAGACGTCCCCTCTGTCCTTCAAGTCCGCGATCGACTCTTGGCAACAGTGCTCCTCCTCCGCTGCGACTACGCCATCCTTTTCAACTTCGTTACACCCAGCAACAGCGGCGCGACTTCCCCACAGGCCTGTCACCTCGACCTTGCACTCTCCCGCCAAGACTGCGAGACCTTGATCCAAGACTCCCGATCCCGACAACAACCTGCCCTGGAGATTGAAGGTCTCCTCTACTACACCCGGTTTACTGCTCTGGAACGCAACCGCTCCACCACCCTCTCCGACACCGATACAACCGCCCTGATTGACCGTGCCCGCGATCACCTCCACCTCGCCCGCACAATCTGCATCGCCCACCCAGCTCAAACAGCCGGTCTTGCAGAGGAGACATCTGCAGCAGAAACAATGCTCCGCGACGCCACCTTCTACGAGCCCGTGACAACTGCGGAGAAAGCCGCTGTATACGCCGCGATGGCGGAGGATTTCCGGGGCACGGGGCATTGGTACTATTGCGCCAACGGCCACCCGTTCACAGTGGGTGATTGCGGGATGCCGATGGAGACGGCGAGGTGTCCGCAGTGCGGGGCTACTGTTGGGGGCCAACATCATCAGCCTGCGGTGGGAGTGACGCGGGCGAATGACATGGAGGCGGAGTTTGGAAGGCGATGATGGAGGTAGGATTAGGTGCAATAGGCGGTGTTGAATGTTCTGGATATGATGCGTCTGAGTTGTTTGAATTACCATTATGTGGGTCATTTCGGGAGTCAGCAGTCCATAATAGAATCAGCTTAGATAGGAGCTTTGCATAGAGAAAGCAGTCACGACTCACACTGCATACGACTCAAACATTTGCAATCGCATTTCTATCTTGCCATTGATGATTCGAGATTCACCCTATTGTATACGAAACTGTGGAATCCTCTTTCTGCGTAAGTGAATAGATCTCAAAGTCATTACTCCCTTTTTCGTAATCATCTCAGGAGCCTTACAACCTATATGGTAATCTATACGCCAACATTCAATCATCGAAAAGAAGTATCCAGTGGTCTTTGTTGCATGTACAGCATGTCTCTTCACGATTCCCATCGTACAATCCTCCTGGAAACGTTCCATCCTATCCCCAAGCTCTCAAGACTTATAGCATGTAGCGCACTCCTTCATCTACACCTCACAACACCCCTTAACCTTCAACAATCATAGTCCCCCCGGCCCCTTCCCCCCACTCCCTCGTCTTCGCTCGCAAAAGGAAGACCCCCCCTCCTCTCCCCAACACCTCCCCAAATCCATCACCTTAGCCTTCTCCCCCCCCCGAAAACCCCCCTCGCCCTGAATTTCCGCAACGCAGAAAAAAACCCGCGTGCCTCTCGCGGCAAAGAAGAGAAAAGGCCCCGCTGCCGCGCTTCTTCCAGATTTGTTTTTGGAACAGCGGCTGTAGCTACCCCCACAGAGTCGTGGACCCCGCGTTAGTATCCCCACATTTGTTGGATGTGGATGAATTGTGGGAAAGGAGCGGTAGATCCATTCACTCATCCTATCTCATCTCAGATGTTCGCCTGAGGGATGGAATCGGTGGGGTTGAGATGCGGAGGGATGTCTAGGCGCTGGATTTGGAGGTGTTTGGGGGGGGGGGTGGGGTTGGGAAGGGGAGGAGGGGGGCGGGGGGAAGGATTGGTTTGAGGGGTTTGGAGATTTTTGGATGGTGATTGTTCCTGTTCTGAGGGTGTATGATGTCTACCGGGGGTTGGAGCGGTGATCTTGGGTCCCGGTATGTTTCTCTGAGAGGGGGAAATGGGGTATGTTCTGTTCTGGATTTTCCGTTTGATGTTGCTGGCGAGTTTGTTGGGCAAATTTTTGATCCTATTCTGGTTTCTTTTTTCGCGGTTTGTTTTTTTTCTCGGAACGATGGTTTCTTCGAAGATGGAATACAAATCAGAAAATGAGAAGAAGATCCCAGGTAATAAGAGAGGCGCTTCGAGTCTGGAGCTGATCTTGCCTGTTCTGGATGCTTTGAACTCATTTCCTGATGAGCTTCATTGCAGCCACCTCGCATAGCCGGGTAAATCATTTCACACCTATCTGAGTCATTTACACAGATCGATACAAGGCCTCTGATACACAAATCCACCGATTGATCTCACAGATATCCATCCATTAGGCGTCGGTCTGTCAAAGCTCTTCGTCTTCCAACGACTGCTTCTTGACGAGCACCGTTGGCTGCTGAGGAAGAACTCTCCTAGACCCCTTCTCAACAACCTCCACTACCTCGTCCCCAGTCTGATCATTACCCTTACCGCTTCTCACAAGCCTCACCTCAAAGCACGTCAACGGTATTTCATTCATCCGGTCTGTGAACGCCTCCCTCCCTTCGATCTGCTTATACGCCAATCTCGCCCGCACCTCACTTTGCACCGCTTTCTCCAAGCTTCTGGCCCCCAATTCGGGGACATAGTGTTTCCGCGCCAGGTGCGTCGCCAGCGCTCCGTCATCTACGAATTTCAGATATGTGTGCCGCGCGAACTTCTTGGCTTCGACGTTGATGGGTTCTCGTACGAGGTGCCACAGCTCTCGCAGGAATTTGTAGGTGGTTACGGCTTGCTCGCCGTCGCCGAAGGGGACGAATGGGATGATGGCTGAGAGCCGACCGGTCAAGGGGGCGCCTAGGGTGGTGGTGTACAATCGCTCCAAGCTGCGTTGCAATTCCTCGTACGGGTCTGACTGGCCAGAAGCGACGACCGTGTTATTGTGATTGTCGTCCCACCAGGCCTGAATCACGGAATCACCCAGGTTGGCTGCCATGATCCAGATGATTTTCTTGCAGTCGAGCGGCTTCCCCGTCCGACGATCCTGATACAGGCCGGATTCCAGGAGCAGCAGCATCGATTGCCGCACGTTTGCCGTGGTCTTGTCGAATTCGTCGAGGAAGATGACGCATCGTCGTCCGGTCTGCTGGGCGAGGAAATTGTTGAGCTGCGAGCCGACTTGGTGGCCTTGGTAGGGTATCTTGGGGCCGAAGAGGTCGGTCTCGTGTTTCATCTCCGTCATGTCGACGCGGTGGAGGGGCAGGGAGAGCAAGCCGCCCATTTGCTTGGCCAGCTCCGTCTTGCCGTGGCCGCTCATACCCGTGAGGGCAAGTACGAGCGGCTTGTCGGCGTCGTAGACGTAGTGGCTGATGAGGGATCGGAGGACGTGCTCCGTGGCTTGGCTTTGCCCGATGATGTGGTAATGGGCTTCGAACAATGATAGGAAATCGAATGCGCTTGCCACTTGGAGCATACGTGGAGACGGCTTGCCCATGATGCTCGCTTTGTACAGGTAATATCGTTGCATGAGCGACAGGTTGCGGCAGAGCGCATCACGCACTTCGTTTTGGTATAACACTTCGTCCGCTGGCGAGAAGTGCTGGTTTGGCGCTTGACGGGTGGGGCTTTGGAGGTAGTTCACCCACATGTCTCGAGGAATGCCTTCCGGATCTGCTCCCATTGCGAGTGCTGCAACGAGACAATCGGTCATATCCACCAGCTCATACTCGGCGCTTATGATAATGTAGCAGAGCAGCGTTATCCCAGACGGATAGCTCCGAAAGTTTGGGTTCGCTCCAGCCTCGCAGAGTATTCGGATTAATTGTGGTGACTTTCGCTCAACAGCGAAAAACAGTGTAGGATACCACGGTCCCACATGTGAGTGTGCGATCGAATCCTGCGCGACAGCGAACTTGACAACATCTTTCGGAAAAGCACTGATATAGCGCTGAATTGCATGGACTTCTAATCCCTTCTGAATCGCGAAGGCGACCATTTGAACATCGAAGTCATGACACTCTCCGGCATGATCTAAGATCTGCTCCCCATGTTCGATGAAGCAGCATGAGTTGACTGTGGGCGGGAGGAATGCGGGTAGGAGAAAGGGCAAGTGTAATGGAGTATGAGGTCTGAATGTCAGCTGTTTACCCACTGTCGTGGCCGTTGTGGTAGCCATCAGGTAGGATACACCACTTTCATAAAAGTAGGACCTTGACGAGTTCTTGTTGTTGCAAGACACTGCTTCTATCAGACGGAAGGCTGAAGCAATGATTTGCAGAGCTGCACAGCTGTCCCGAAGTCCTCAAATTCGGATTGATCGAATACCAGACCTATGTTGAGCAGCCATTCATCAAGAGACAAAGAGAGCAATAGATACCCTCTTCACAACTTTGGACAGCGTCACTCAAGAATTTTGACGCATGAAGCACTCAACAAAAATCATTGTTATCATTCAGAATGAAAGACCAAGAGATGAGTTTGCCCAGGCATCGCGACTCTGTTGTGTTGACCCATACTAGCTTCATTGCAGAATATCACACGCTTGTCCAAAACGGCAATCTTCAAAGTCAATGTTTGACATCGGAAATCGAAATGGCGCTAAGTACAATAAACTGCAAATTTCATCGTTGTGTTGTGGTGGAGTGTCTCGATAGGGAAAAGCGGCCTGTCCCAAAAAGTGGATTTTGATATTGACTAGCGCCGCAGAAGTCCTCACACTAAATTCTTTGCCTCTTCACCGGCACACGTTGATGTCTTTGCAAGGTGGGAATGACAGACGGGGAAGATAGGCATTCGGGGTTGGCTCTCGTGAGTGTAGGGCGATGGAGGATTCAGAAGAGTTCTTCGACTTTGTCTGCGGGTTTTATTAAGGAACACTGTGTTCTAGAAGGGAAAGCACGAACGCATCCTCGCCTCCGAACAGCCCGAGACTGAGAGGTATAGTTGCTATTGAGTTTGAGAAATCGATGAAACTAGCCATGCATGACTTATGAATCATGAGATCCTGATTTGTAAAGAATGCCTCGTAATACATGAAGTGCGATATTGGCAGAGATGGCGGTGAAGTTGGCTGAATGGACCTTGCTGGCGCCTGATAGGGTGCTCTTTACCAATGCCAGCCATTGCAACATCATGTTGCTATCTAGATATGGAGGGCCGATTCACGTGGTTGGTGGCCACTGCCGGGGCCTTTCTTGACGGTATGAGTACCCCTGGCCTCGTCAGATATTACCTTTTCTGGGGAATGTTACATGCACTTCCACTCTGCAAACGCCATGAATTCTTCGTCCTCCCTCAATGCCTCAATGGCGGGCTCCTCCAGACAGACCATGACTTCCAACCCACCATCCGGCAGCCGCGGGAAGACTCGACATACGGGTGTTCCCCACGGAGGCACCACATTGGGTACCCTCACGCTCTCCACCTTGCCCAGCTCGGTTCCCCAATCCAACCCGTACAGCCCGCTGTTGGCCCAACTGGTGACCACGAGCCCACGCATCGGATTGTCGTGGATGCGGATCAGGAGATCGGACGCCTTGGGCAGGGAGTCGATGAGGCCGAGCAAGCCCCGCATCTTGGCGGTGTCGAATGACGAGACCGCCTGGCGGATCTGATTGGCAATAGTGAAGAGGGGCGTAGCAGGAGAAGCGACAGTGTCGAGATCGGAAGTAACGGGGCAGTAAAAGGCGGCATTACCGAGGTAGTCCTCTGGAAGGGCGGGGACCATGCGGCGGCGCGCTTCCACCACCAGGCCAAATTCGAGGGGACCTTTCGTGGAAGGGGAGGAGTTGGGGAGCCCAGGCTGCTGCTGTAAAGTTTTGGCCACGTGGCTACGTGCATGAGTGATGTGTCGCCACAGGAGGGCGCATATAGCGTCATTGGTCGAGACCCAGCCGTCAGAGGCTTTCGGAGGTGATGCGGCCGATTTTAGGTCTACCAAATGGGAGGCGGACATGTAGATGATGCAGAGCTTAAGAGGCCCCAATGGTGATTTCAACACTGGTGGTGGTGAGATCGATGTTCTGTCGTCAAACACCCTGTATTCTGGAAAGTCTTGTGATTGGGCCTCAAGGAGCCCGTCACACATCGGTGCCCTACTCATTGACCTCGGGACAAGGTTGTCAATTGTGGCGCTGAGAATGTCGCCGTTTGCCAAATCTGCTGCCGCCATGTGCTTGGCCCAGGTTTTGAGCATCACTGCGGACGAAAGCACGTCAAACGCCTTATGATGGGCGCATACTGATAGTATGAGACCGCCGTGAATGAAGTTCGCCTGTATGGCCATTACTGCTGGTTCTGGTTTTGTCGGCCTGTAGGCTACTGGCAGAATTTTCTCCGCATCGAAAGCCGAGCAGGGGAAATTATTCCGCTTGAGCTCGTGGTACGAATGCTTGAATCCGCTCTCGGACTCGTGGGTCGTGAAATCTCGATAGATCAACTGCAAGCCGTGGTTGTCGTCGATATTGATCTGGACTTTTTCGCCTACAGCCCCGTCGACTGGAGCAAGGCGACCCCCGATAAGGGGAAATTCTGAAAGGGTTAAACTGAGACCAGCCTTCAATTTGGAATGTAATGCCTGCTTGTTCGAGCTGGTTGACAAGGGGAGCAGCATGAGAAAGCAGATATAACGGTCTGGCATATTCTGATCAGCTGGACTGAGGGCCACAACCTGCGGTGGCGCTGGCTTTGCAGGCTTTACAAAGTCTGTGTCGGCCACAGCTGGCTTATCTGCAATAGTTGTGTTTCCCATACTTTGGATGAAGGCGCTCATCATGGTTTGAGAACGAAAGATTATTCCTTTGGGCGTGAATTCGACCTGTCTTAAGTCTCGAATTAGATTTTGTGCCCGATATCTCTGGGTAGGATGGGTGGGGTCAAGATCTTTGGTGTACGAGCTCATCATGAAGTCATCCGACATTAGAACGGATGGTACCTACGGCAAAAGATTCGCGCCCGAGCGATCGTCGGTACAGTGACACCAAATGCAGCCAAGACGCCCTATCTTATGCGAAAGTCCAATTTAAGCAGTGACTTTCATGCGTCAAACTCTAGCCCCCTAGTGTCCAAACAAGGCTTGGGATGATACGGACAGTCCGCTCATATGTAATATGCCCTCTGCCACTAGAACCCGATTGAGCTCCATTTGAAAGCGGTCACGACAAAGCGGCCTTACGCAACAAGGATGATCGCCCTCGAGGTCACAGTACCGCTGCACCACCTTTATGAACGCAACCTCCATCATTCTGTATTGTTACGCTGAAATGAATACTCGGACCCGCATGCAAGAAGTCCAATTTGCCAAACAATGCCGCTTCGTCAATGAACATTCACATTAGGGGTGTGGTAGGCTCAGATATCACGTTGATTAATTGCTAGATAAATCAACGGGTGACCTTAGACAGTAGATCAGTAAGAGTGGGAAACAGCTCCATGTGTGATCGATCTTCACTAGGGGAAAGATCATGTAAGACCCAGTCTTCCATTAGATCTCGTATGACTTTGAGCGCTTGTTCAGGCCCACATCTTTTGAACGTTAATGCAAAACTGGGCACCGTCAAAGGGGCAAGAAAAGTATTCTCAGGCTCCAAGGATATCGGAGCTTTCCAAGAGATGTGCAGCAATGGTAGAGAGCTCATTGATCAACCAATCCGCTGTCTTCTGATCTATGAGGTTGCTGTAGGCGATTAGATTGAAGCGCAGCTCCGAAATCAGTATGGTCGAAGTTATGGAGAACTTCGAGTTTGTAGGGACGTTGGGTTTAATGGCGCCGATAGCGCCTCCAAATGGAGACGGAATATCTGTTAGTTGGCTGCTTATGATTCGGATGAAAGAGTCGAATTCAGTTTCTTTGGGCCAGTCAGTGCAATTGTCGGTGATTTCCGTGATCCCTGTAGACTCAAAGGGACCGCTGGATATCTGTTGTTCCTGGATTGCCGTCAACAGATCGATTGGAGTCCATTCCGGAAGGAAGCGAACGCGCATCGGCGCGATGTTCACGCAAGGCCCGAACAATTTTTCTAGCCTCAGCATCTCGGAACTACGCCCTGCGACCACCCGGCCAAAGACAATGTCAGTTTCGTTCGTCACTTTCGAAAGTAAAGTTGCCCAAGAGGCAGTGGCCAATGTGGCAGCTGTGAATTCCTTTGGTAGAGCACGTAGATCAACCACGCCCGAGGCCTCGACCAAGATGGAAGAGTTAGTATCCACGGGTCTAAGATGTGAAGTGATCTGAGTTATATTTGACCCGTGCAAGAGACGGCGCCAATACTCGTGTGCAACAGGGGCTCGCTGGATCTGGTCGTAGACGAACGCGGAAAAATTGCCTACAGACGAGATTGGTTCGCCATGATAAGCAGCTGCCAAGTCATGAAGTAGCTGAGGGATACAGAATCCATCATACTGGGTATGTGATAGTCGAATGATGAGCCGGTGACGGTTTTCGTCAGCACGAATCAGAATGAAACGGCCAAAGGGGGCTCCTAATTGGAGACCTTCAGCTCGATCTCGATGGCAGAGAGCAGTGGAGAATGCTTCCAAATCACCGTTAACGTCGTGGTGGGTAAGTAGTGGTATATGTAACTTTTGTAGTACCACCTGGAGATGTCGTTCGCCATGCCTTACAAAAACGGTCCTCAAGGTTTCGTGATGCCTGAGAATTGCGGCACAAGCGCCCTCCATGCGAGCATGATCAACTTTCATAGTGATATCAACCGAGAAATAGGTGAGCATCAATGGGGGACTGCGGAGATTTTCATCCAGAATCCATTCCTGGAAGTCCGTGGTTGGAAGTACATCAGAAATCAAGCCAACGCAAAAGTTCAATTTTGGCTGGATGATTTCCTGCAAGAAGTCTTCCCTTTCTGTCACGCCAATCGCCGTGAAAGGCTGTGCAACAGTCTCAACTAAGGGCTTTGCATTGCTGAGGCCCGGTATAGACGACATTTCCTGCAGTCGCGGGTGTTTGAAGATCTGAGCTACCGTAATTTGAAGTTGCACGGCTCGAGCAAGTCCGACAAGGCGCATCGCGGAGATAGAGTCCCCTCCCAACTGAAAGAAATCATCGTCCGCGCTGATTGTAGTTGGCTCAATGCCAAGTAGCCGGGCCCATAGTCCCTGTATTTGCCGCCCTACATCGGTTGTCGGCTGCCGCATCGATTCTCGTGCTGCGGCTGGCCTTTGCACGTTCTCTGCCAGCGCACGACGATCAACTTTGCCATTTTCATTGACCGGCATGTTGTCTAGGAGGGTGATCACCTGAGGAACCATGTATGAAGGTACTTTAGACTGTAGCCTCTCGTGGAGCTGTTGTCGAATCGTCTGCGTCATCCGCTGCTGATTGCTGAGTAGATGAGGGGATCGACCCTGGTGATCAAGATGCTTCGTTGCCTGATTAGCGTCAGGTCCTTCATCGCATTCTCCACTCTCTCGGACAGTAACGAAACCGACAAGCTGGGCTTCACGGCCGACTTTATACTGCAAGACGGCAACTGCATCATTCACCGAGTCGTGAGTGCGCAAGGCGTGCTCAATTTCTCCCAATTCAACACGCTGGCCTCTGATCTTGATTTGCCCGTCCATTCGCCCGAAGAACTCCAGCTGGCCATCCGCCGGTCGATAGCGGACGTAATCGCCTGTTCGATAAGCCCTAACCCACTGCCCACCTATCTTGATTGATACGAACCGATCCAAATCCCGCTGAGTCTCGGTATAACCTCTTGCAAGGCCATCCCCAGTCACCACAAGCTCGCCGACTACCCCAAGGGGAACAAGGTGCAGCTGCTGATCCACGACGTAGGCACCTGAATTGCTTAGTGCCCGGCCGATAGGCACTCCGTTCGTACAGCTCTCCTTCTCTGGTAGGCAGTACAGTGTACTGACAACGGAGTTTTCCGTCGGGCCATATGCATTGATCGTTTTACCTCGTACAAGCCCACGGACGATACCAACATCTTGTGGGTCAGCCCGATCTCCTCCTACATAAAGCGTGTCCAGCGCGCTCAGGGCTGCAGGACATTCAGAGAGGTACTGCTTGAGCAGAGCTGGCGTAATCAGGGCGGCTTCAATTTTCTCAAAGCTGAAAACTTGTGCCAGAGCTTTGTAATCTAACACTGTCATGGCATCAATACAGATCAACGTCCCACCATTTAGTAGAGTGACATAGATCTCCCATGCTGATGCGTCAAACGCGATGTTAGATATGTGCGCCATGTTGTTAGCCGCAGGGTCATGTTGCACCATGTTGCTCTGTTTCACCAGCCGCACTATACCACGATGTTCCACCATAACCCCTTTTGGTCGACCTGTTGAGCCCGAAGTGAACATGACATAGGCGAGACTTGTAGCTGAGGGGGCAGCAGCCAGAGCAGGCTCCTCAAGAGTAGTGTTGTCCTGGTCGTCGAAAATCCCCGCAATGTAGACGAACTCTATATTTTTTAGCTGGATTGAAGGTGGCTGTACGTTGGTCCCAAGTAGGATGAGCCTATTGCCTTGCAACGACCGCAGGACTGTTTCCATTCGATTTGCCGGGGTCTTAACATCAAATGGCAGGTAAGCCAGATTGGCCTTGAGGATCGCCAGACAAGCAATGATTGTCTCGCAGGATCGACCGGAAAACACACCAACGAGCGTTTCAGGGGCAAATGAGCGTCTTGTCAGCCACAAAGCAAGTATATCCGACTTCCGATCCAGCTGAGCATACGTCAATTGAGTGGATGAGTCCTTAACAGCAGATTTATGAGGACAGATAGCAACCTGCTGGCGGAAGATGTCAACGATGCTTGATTCCCGAGGATAATCTGTTCGGTCCACTTGGATGAGGCCCATCTTGTTGAGCATGGAGTAATCCTCATCTGTCAATAATTGCAACTTTGCGACCGCTATCTTGGGCTCAAGAAGACCTTGTTCAAGGACTCTGTGAAACACCGATAGTATGTTGCTGATCGTTTCAGGATTGTAGAGATCTGTCGAGAATAAGATCTCGCCTTGTAGGGCTTGCCGTTCCTGCAGGAAATGGAATTCTATATCGAATCTTGGAGTTGGCGGCATAGGAATCTGCTCGGTATCCACATTTTCCAATGCGAATTGCCTCAGGCCTAATTGAGAATGTACAGCAAAAACTACTTGCGCCAGTGGGTGACGAGAGAGCTCTCTGCCCTTGTGTAGTCTGGAGACAATGCTTTCAAATGGGACATCCTGGTTGGCGAAAGAAGCAATCGTTGATGCGCGAATCTGCCGGACCAATCCCTCAAAGGATTCGTGCTCAATTTTGATTCGAATGCACTGTAAGTTGACCAAAAAACCAATCATGTCACTGAGTTCTGCTCGATCCCGATTCGCGTTGGGACAACCAATCGTCGCATCACCTACCCCAGTAATGCGGTAATGTGTGGCCCTAAATGCAGCGAGAAGTACCATGAATGGCGTTACCTCTTGCTTTTCACAGAATTGTTGCAGATGGTGGTATAGCGAGCCCTCGATTCTAAGTTCTTGCATACCAGCCTTTCCAGATAAAGCGGCAGGTCTGGGTCTGTCACAGAGAAATTCTGCCGGCTGGCTGGTTCTGAGCTCTGTAGCCCAATACTCGAGTTGTCGTTGGTGCTCGTCCAATTGCTCTTGATGCTTCTGCCAAAGAGAGTAGTCCCGATATTGGACAGGCAGAGGTTCTACCTTAGAAAGAGGATCTTGTTTTCGGATCGCGGCTGCGTAAAACGCCGCTAATTCTTTGCGAAGTATATCGACAGACCAACCATCTGAGATTATGTGATGCATTATGATCGACAAAACGTGGTCATCTTTGCCAAGTCTGTAGACCGTAATTCTCCAGCCTGGCTCGTTTTCCAGATCGAATGGAGTTGTGGTGTCCTTGGTTAATGCGCGCCGCAGGCTCTCTTTGTCATTTGGTGAGATGTCAACGACGTTCAAGTCTTTCGCACGTGCAGCATTGATCTCTTGCATGGAGATGCCAGCTTGGGTCGAAAAGGTTGTTCGGAGTGTTTCATGGCGACATTCCAATGCGAGGAACGCTGCGTTAAGTGCGTCAAGTTGAAGGGATCCTCGAAGTCGCATCACACACGGTATCAAGTACCAGGTTGAACCAGGATACAGATGGTCTAAGAACCACAGGCGTCCCTGAGCAAAAGACTGCTCAACAGGGCCATTTATCTGGGTTGATAGAATCTTACTGGCAACCTTGTCAGCTGGAGTGAGCGCTTGGCTTGCTATATCTTGCAGGCTAGGACAGCGAAATATGTCCGCTACTGTCAATTGGAGTCCAACCTCGCGAGCCTCAGCCACAACTTTCATTGCTATGATTGAGTTACCTCCAAGCCTGAAGAAACTGTCATCTAGCCCAATCGTGGCCGGCGCGATGGCGAGTGCCTGGGCCCAGAGCCCCTGCAACTGCTGCTCGACCTCTGATCTCGGTTGCCGTTTCGGACCTTGTCTACTGGTCTGCATCTCAGCCAGCCCGTGAACAAAAAATGACGCACCAATCTCCCGCAATCGTTTTCGATTCAATTTTCCAGTAGTTCCTGTCGGGAGCTCACCCATGGAGAAGAACGCTGCTGGTATCATATAGCTCGGTAGAAGCTGGGCTAACTTGTTCTCAACCTCTACAGGGATCGGAATGAGCTTGGCTGTGGTAGGCTTCGTCTGCTCTGGCCCGTCGGCTCCCGTCATACTGTTGTTGGTCTGGAGGAAGGCTACCAACACCGGGCTTGCATTCTCGCCTTGCGGCGCGATGACTTCGGCGACGAGCTGCTTCACGTCCGGCATGCACTCCTGGACGTGGTGTTCTACTTCGCCGAGCTCGACACGCTGCCCGCGGATCTTAACCTGCTCATCTTTCCGGCCGATGAACGTCAGACTTCCATCCTTATTATACCTGACCAAATCACCTGTCTTATACAATCTGCCATGGCGTCCTGAATAGCCAGGAGCACCCTGCAGCAACCATACTGGGTCCTCGATGAATGCCGTTTCGCTCTTTCCTGGCTCGTTGAGGTAACCACGGCCGACAAGCGGGCCTTCAATGAGGAGCTCACCGGTGCATCCAAGTGGGAGCAGAGAATCGTGGTTCTCAGGATCCACAACCCAAGTAACACCTGCTGCACCTTTGCCTATTCGAGTGACCTCTTCCGGGGTAGCTGCATGAGCATTAATTGTGCTGATCGACGTACATTCGCTGCATCCATATGCATTGATGACCTCCACCCGACCCCACCAAGGCCTTACGTCTTTGGGGCGCACTGGTTCACCTCCGAAGATAATTGTCCGTAGGCTAGGGGCCTTCTGTGGGGACAGAAGCTCGGCCACAGAGGGAACGAGGACCACAGTAGTAGCCCTGAACGATGTCAAACTACCAGCTAGGTTGCTCCGCCGATCGTCATCGCTTGGGACGCATAAGCACCCCCCCGCGATCAGAGCTGCAAGGGCACTGTGGATGGACACACCGAAGCTGTAGGATGCGAAGTCGTAGATTCTGGTGTTGGCCGTATAATTCAGATGCTTGACATGCTTGGAGACAGCTGACGTGACATTCCTATGGGTTATGACTACGCTCTTTGGGATCCCTGTACTGCCAGAAGTGAAAATAACATAGGCAGTAGATGAAGGATTGGCTTTGCAGACGTTCCGATTTTCAGGATTTTCAAAGCCTAGGTCGGCAAACAAACCTGAGTCCACGATGAGAACCTTTTCTGCTAGCCACCCGCTCAGCAACTGGGTTGACTCTGAGGATAAGATCAGATTTGCCTTGACTTGACGAACACAGATCTGGAGACGATCCTTGGGAAGAGTTGGGTCGAGAAGCACAAAGCCTCCACCTGCTTTGAGCACACCGAGCAGCGCAACAGTTGTCCACATCGATTTCCCAAAACACAACGGCACCAGCATATCCGGCCTGACTCCCAGGTCGACAAGCCGATCCGCCAAACTCGTGGCAAGGCGGTTCAATTCGCCGTAGGTGAGCTCGCCATCCCAGGCACACACGGCGGATGCGTCAGGCTGGGACTGCGCCCATTCCTCCACCAGTTCTGGAAGACATCGGTCAACTGTCTCTGGCACTGTATCATTCCATCCCCACATCACCTCCAGGTCACGCTGAGTGACGGTTTGTGGTCCAGAGCCTCTGTTGGTCTCCATTCCGGGAGGTTTCATTTTGATTCGATTTGACTCACGGGAAACGATTTTTGCTTGCTCAATTTTCTGAAGTCGTACATGTCCTTGATGGCTGTGGCTTGTCTGTTTGAATACTTCTGCACGAAGCGAAGTGTCCAATATCCGGCCTGCATGGCTCCGGCGAGCGCCTCACCGAATTTGACCGGTGCCAGTCTGAGACGTCATCGAAGGGCACTGATCAATAAACCAGGGTTTGCTCCTTTAGATCGGATGGTTTGTAGCCGATATCGTCCGTAGAAATCCATTTCCGCACGCCACTCTGCATTGTGGGCGCCTGTGGATGAATTGCAGCATCATGAATGACCGCATTCCATTGGACCGAGTTTGTCAACATGACCAGTCTGTTTCGGTCAGATGCGATCTAACGATCACGACATAAAGTTTACTTTTCGAGTGTGGAGTGATGGACGCACGTAGAAAGTAAATACAGTATTGCGGGTTTGAGGTTGGCCGACCGGGACGACGCAAAGCTACATACCAAATGTGGTCTAGGTCCCGGCCGCATTGTGGGTGCGGCCCCGCCGGATGATAGCCTCGGTTTTCACCACCTCCTCTGATCAGCATTGACTTCTTCCTTATGGCTACCTCTCACGTGCGGCAAGATGGCTGCAGTCTTCTGCAGAATGCCCTCATACGAAATTATACTTTTTGCAGAACGCATGCGAGGGATACAGACAGAGCATCTGAGAGAGGGGTCGATTGCGATCCTGCATCTGCATATCTTGATAAGTCTGCAGAATCTCAAGGATGAACGCATGGTGATGTAAAGTGACAAAGAACGCCTCGGAAATAAAACTTGTAGTGATGCATCGATGCAACCTTCAGCAGAAGCAAATCCCCTGGGCTCATCCGCTTGGCTCCGGACCATCGCGAGGGGTGGACTGAGCCACCGAGAGATGTGCAGTTTGCGGTATTGCTGCACCTCTTTTGCTCGATGGGGATGTGTCTCCGCGCGTGACAATGTAGAGTGCTAATTGAAAATTCGAAATAAAAGCTAAAGTGCTGCAATGATGCAAGTCCCAGCTCCGACAGAGCTGTGTACCTGAGTACACACTAAGTAATACGGTGTCTGGGCTAGCGGTACTACCCTACAGCTAGACAAGGCATTCCATGGGACGCGCGGTAGAGTAGACTATCGATATAAGGCTCCAAATGAACGTTCCCCAACACACCAATCTCTCAAGCCGACTCATCTCCCGAGACGGATGTCGCAGCGGGCAAGTACTTTCTAGTAGAAAGACTTCGAGTCCTCATTGACGGTATGCAGGGTGGGCTCGAGACATGCGCCAATTTCCGATATAGGAAACCCCAATTGGCACCGCGCATGATGCAACTCAAGGTATGCATTAGAGAACATGTATTTTAGGATTCGCTCCTGGAATACACCCTTCAAGATCTAAGATATGCGCACGCACACTCTTCGCTGATCTCCAAACACGGACCTACCTCCAAGGAACATCGTATCTGCGTGGAGAAACGCAGAATCTCTTGCGACTCTTATACTTTTCAGATCAAAGTATTCGACCTGAGGTTTCAATTCGTCGGACCTCCTCTCCGGGACCAATGATAAAACTCACATCACATTGTGGTGGCCTATTACGTCCAAAGTCTCTCTCGAAGATCGAAAGTGTTTCATTGAAGCTTCACGTGTCATTGGACAAGATCGCTCCAAACGGAGATGACATCAAGGGATTCCCCAGTTCAGTGCGTAAACCACCGTCTGCTCTGCCCCTGTTGGCGTTGGTATCCCGGCTTTGATCAAAGCTACTACTGCGAGGCGTCTGCATCCAGTGCAGTAGAAATGAGCCCATCGCCTTCATGAGTCTGGAATCTACATCCCAGACACCAGTTGCGAGCCATGGGTGGGTGTTCTAGCAGTATTCCTTTAGGAGACAACAATTCAGCCGTCATGAAAGCTGGCTCTGATTCGCCGCATTCTGCTCTTGAGCCCTCGGCTGTGTGTGCACTTAGCGTCCGATACTTATTGTGTGTCACCCGAGAAAGACACGAAAGTGTGCATCGACGAACGTACACGAGATCGGGAAAGAAGGTTCGAAACTGGGAACGCCGTGATTCATGCGAGCGCTGGCGTCCACCATAGTCGAATTCCATCAGATCCAGCGGTCCCTCTCATACAGCTTTGGCACCAGCCGCTGTTGTGAGCTCCATGGCAGAAAAGGACACTCGACCTCTGGAGGTCTTGATTTTCGGTGCAGGAGGTAATTGATTCCCCAGCGAGTGATTCGATACCAGATGGAGCTGACTACTCAACGTGTTCTGCGAACAGCTGTGGGTGCTACCTTTGGCTGGAGATTGGTCCAAAGCCCTCACGTGCGAGTCTCTGTGGTCTGTCGATCGAATTATGAGCGTGTCAAAGATGACGGTCTTCAAATGGAGACAGCGCTATGGGGACATGGCGTTTTCCGACCACATCGAGTTGCTAGGACTGTTTCCGACATTCAGGACGTGCGCTACGATTACGTGGTCTGCGCAAACAAGAATGTTCACAGCAACGAAGGTGCCATTGAGAGCGCCATCCGACCTGCTGTAGGACCTACAACAACCTTGGTCTCATTGCAGAATGGTATCAATGTCGAACTGCCGTTAGCGAACGCATTTGATCAGAACCTTGTCTTATCAGCCATCTGTTACCTCAGCTGTCGGCGGAGCGGACTTGGCCTAGTGGAACAGGTGTCCCAAGTCCGACCTCACGCCTTCTGTATCGGAGTCTTCAACCATGGGAGCAAGGATGCGAAGTCGGAAGCCTCAAGAGTTGATGATCTGGTTGGATTGGACAGCAAATTCAGAGCAGTGGAAGATGCGAACACCGAACGATGGACCAAGATGATATTCAATGGATCATGGAATCCGGTTGCAGCCTTGTCAGGACGTGACACCCATGAGATACTCCAACAGCCGCTTGTTGTGGCGATGGTCAAGCGCTTAGCGGAGGAGATATACGACGTGGCAGTGAAAAGTGGTGCCGCCTTACCGCCAGATCTTCCATTGGAAACAATAAGTTCTGTGGCCAAGGCGCCTCCGATGGTTCCTTCCATGCTCCAAGATGTTCGCAACGGACGCGAAATGGAAATCGGGCCACTTTGCGGTAAAATATCATGTCAGCAAACATCTTCGACAGCCCAAAGCTGACAACCAGATTAGGCAATATCCTGAAACAAGCAGATGCGGTGGGGGTACGAGTTCCAAACGTAGAAGCATTATACGACTCGCTTCTAGAACTAGACAAAGTTCGTCTTTCGTGTGCGCGAGCTGGTTCCCCGCTCTCTCCCTCATAGATTGACCTTGCTTTCTTGTTAGGGTTTAGTATTCAATAGCCTCAAGTTATCAGGGATGTCACCGAAGGCTTGTGTTATACCTTATGAAGAAATTCCAATTCTGTATTTTACTTGCGATCCTCAAATGTAATGAACATCCGAATCTCCCGTTGACAATGCTTGGCGTGACTCGTCCTTCTGGAAGAGAAGTGTCGTCGAGCAAGCTCGCAAGTCGAGATCAAATGCCGTCCTCTCCCGTAAAAATTGGGTGATATGCCAAGATTCACTGATCGTGCACCAAGAATACTTATGAGAGGAGTAAATCCTCCGTCTCCAGGGGTAGCCCGTCTGTAAGTTTATCGAGCAAACTCTCGTATCTTCGAGTATCATTATTCACTTTGTAATTTTGAAGCAGAAATTCGCCATCCATGATGCCATGAACATAAGACTCGCTAAGGAAATGGTAGGTCACGGGCTTGGTATCAAGTTTTCGAAGCATGCACGGCATATCATTTCCCATCAGCAACCATACCTGATCTCCCATGACGCAGGGTTTCTGAAACAGGCCCATGTAGCCTGTGTCGGACAAGAATAGTCGCTGTCTCGAAGTCGTCTGGACGACGCGGAGAGTCATTGCGACCTCACCGTCCAAAATTGAGTCTTGGCTCGATCCAATTCCTTCTGCGAGGGAGTAGACAGCGGTCCGAGATGCTGAGAAAGTAATTCTTCCTCGCCAAGCGGTGTTGAATGCTAGTCTCACCAGGGAGATAGTCTACAACGCGGAGGCGGCTATAAGCCAACCTCATGGATTCTCCTGTCTGTGGATATGTCATGTTATGGGCACGGTGGTCAGCGATCAGCGACCACTGTCCACCGTCCATCACATCTTAACCAACCCTCATAGTCTCCTCTGCATTGTCGGCAGGCCCGCACAAGAACTGGATTATGCCTACATTGCCCCTTAACACGGAGTGTTTTGTTCGTATTGAGCCGTGTCAAAGCTCGACTATTGCCCGTCGCATTGTAGTCGACGGCTGCCGTATTTATAGTATAGTAGACCTCGCATCGATAATCGGGGACCCAAGATGATAGGATCCTGGGTCCAATTCTAATCGCACCCTGGACATGCTGACTGCATAAAAATGACAGTATTGGAAATTCTGAATGTTCCCTATCAATACACTTAGAGATGTATATAGACACATGCTGGAAAGGCTGGACGAAGCTGATCGGGAGCAATACTGGATTGTCCCTCTGGGCCAACGCGAGTAATGCCCATACATGATCCTGTGGAAGCGATGCATTTCGTCCCAACAAGTTCACCATCAGGTTGAGAAGCTCAAAGTTCCCCAAGGCCCAGCTCACCTCCGAAGGTGGGTAAAACAGGGCTAAGCTCGGATTCCAGGTAAGACGCATAGCAGTAAGCCATATGAATGAGACTTGTGTCTGCTCTCCTCAAACACGAGCGATGATCAGGCAGACCTTGATCAATACCTCTGGTAGCTGAGCAGACCACATACCATGTCCAAAAGGATGTTCTGTGTTTACCGCAGACCATGAGTGCTTTTGAATGGATTTTTTGGAAACCGTAGAGCCTAGAGAATCTTGGCCGGTTCAAGAGTTCTCGGAAAGCAGCCCATTCAGGAGAGTCCGCCGGTCGAAGATCGAGCGGCTGACCCTAGACAATATTTCTTTTGTAGGCTTGTAGTCGTCTGATGATATCTTCGATGAGAATAGAAGCAAGGGCTGTTTCGGCATCCGCAAGGCCCAGCCACACCATTACTTCCGAGGCTTTGGAGTAGACCTGCTGCATCAACCGCACTTGCAGTCCCTATTCCTTGTCGTTTTGTTGGTCAATGCATAACTGATCAATCCACAAGAGGACCTCGTGCTCGGGTGAACGGATTTGGATCAGCGCTTGCTCCAGGTTTCTACTGATTCAAACGCGAACTTGGGCCTGAGGAGACGGTGTTCATGGAATGGCATATTCTGTCCGCTGGGCCATCACCCCAACAGTACGATGGCGTTCGATAGCGAGGAAGGTCACTGAGTTGATGAGTGTTCAACTTGAGTTCGATCACAGAGTCATCCTGCAAAGGCCCATGGCCACAGGGGAGTAGCGCTGCGATGCGGATCTGGTCGTTGCGAAGCCTAGCGTATTTGTGCAAGGGAATCTCACTCATTTCGCAATTTCTTCTCACACATGGAGCCCCAATATAATGAAATCATACCAGGTAGACTCCAGATCCTGCGTCAGATTCCCGTAACGATCCATCCCCGCAGATGAGCAGCCATCGAATCGGTGAGACCTCCCATCACGCGCGAATTGCAGAGTGGTCACTCACAGTCGTATAGGCAGCCATCGGTGAGGATTGGATAGGATCCGGAGCAATATTCTCATTCCCAGAGTCATGGAAGTTATGAAAATGTCTTTCGATCATACGAAGGGAATCATGATGGATGAGGGGTTGCTGTCGCCCGCTAAAGGGTTGATGTAGCCAGCGCATCATGCGTAAGCTTGAGCATGATGTTTTTTCCTCCACTAAGGCAGGATGATATTCTCTCCGTCAATGATGAGATGTGTAGATGCCGAAGTACATGCCATTCCATTTTGGAACTCTGGAGGACTACAGCCATAAGCCTCACAGATGGAATAGAGTTGACGAAAGGTTGCTGCATGATCTCCAAAGACATACACGTCATTGGTAGAGGGATTGATATCGCAATTTTTGTGAGCGCTTGAATATGCCTACTATCTAGGTGTCCAAAATGCATCCATTTGCACCCCAAAACATTTCGCTCGAGCGGAGTCTCACCGTCGCAAGACCAGCCGGAGAGACTGGAGGTGGCCATCTTTGGCCGGAGGTGGGTTACAGTGAGTAAGGTACTTTGAGCGAATTAGGTAAGAACGCGCCACGAACGCGTCCCCCAACAAAGCCGAGTTCTAGACCAGCAAGTGAAGATGCAGCAATAGCGGCCCCCACAAAGCAATATGCGGTCCGACAAAAATAGACTGACGACTGCTTCGGCTGATTGGCCGTATCCTGAGGCCATTTCCATTCACCAATGGCAGCTGCCGCGAGCTCGCTTCAATTCAATCTTGGCAGCCAGGCAGGCAGCCTTTTGAAATTTCAACGGAAATTTGGAGCTTCAATCTGGACCTTTCTGGGCACGGCGCACCGGCCAGCTTGGCTGTTGCCATACCTTCTTGGCCCATTTGGGCGTGCTTGGTTGCTTTCGGCATGCATGGATGTTCTCTCGCCAGGGGAGGGCAGCGAATGAGATGCTGATGTGAAAGCATGCTTTCCTGCATTTGCAACGCGGCGCAGCGGCGCAGCGTGCGTCTGAGACAGACCGAGAGATGCTTGGCCTGACCACACCACAAGGCTGAAAGGCTGATTTTGGCATTCGGAGTTGTAGCGAAGAGCTTCGCGTGGGAGATTGCTTCGGCATGGGGGAGGTGACAGCCGGGTGGTTGGTGCCTGCCATTTCTAAGATCTCGTTGCCGCCTTCCTACTTCATCTCTGCTTGACTGTCAAATCTCCTTCTGTATCGTCGCGTGGTTGAATCTCTTCCATCACGGTATCCGTATCCTCGCTCGCTTGCATTGAAATCTGAACACCGACCCCTATTCTTCTGCCTATCCTTAATCTCAATATTTGCCGACTCTCGGACCTTCGAATTTACTTCTGCCACTCATAATGGACCCTAAATCAGGAGCAGGTACGTGAACTGATGTCCTGTCCGTCCCAACGATCTTGAACCTGCGGCTCATATTCTTTTCCCCAGGCCCAGTCCCTCCCTATGAACCCTATCCAGGCGCCGGCCAACAACCACAGCACACTGGCTCCTACAACAACGGCCCTCCCTCTGCTCCCATGAGCGAAGCTGAGTAAGTCCCTTGTCCACTCCCTCTCCCTACCAATGGAGCCACCCATGGCCAGAAGTCCCGGACTGACTTCGCGTTCTCCTCTGCAACAGCATGTACCCAACCCCCCAACACACCGGCACCCCACACAACTACCCTCACGACCCAATGGGCTCCCCTCCGCCAGGCCACGAACAATCATACGGCTACCCTGTCCCCCAGCCAGGTCAACAGCAGCCCGTCCAAACCCCACCCATCTCCCACCAGAACTCCTACGGCATCCAACCCTCCCAGCCGGCGCTCGCCCACGTGCCCACCGGCAACGAAAAGCACGAGTACCAGATCAACCAAGCCGGCATGCAATCCCCACCGCCGCAACCCCTCCAACACCAAGGCTCGCAGCCGCTCCAACAGGGCCAGTATAACGCGGGTGCCCAGCAGAAAAGCTATCAGACGGCTACACCGCTGCAAGCGCTGAACCGCTCGCCCGCACCCGTGGATTGCCCGTGCTGCCATGCGAGGGCGCTGACGGTGACGAAACCGAGTACGGGGAATATGACCCAGTGAGTTCAATCTTCTCCCTCTCTCTCCCTCTCTCTCCTCACACGCATGCTGCCGCTATTGCACTTTTTGATTTCCGGACTTTCGAGCTCATACATGCGCGGCATGTGGCTTGAACACGCCATCATGGGATGTTGGGCTGACGCAGGACGGTAGTATCTGGGGCTTCATCTGCTTCATCACGGTCTGCTGCTGCTGCATCCCCTACCTGATCGACGCGACCAAGGATGTGGAGCATAAGTGCGGCCACTGCGGCGTCATGCTCGCGGTGTGGCATCGTGGATCCGGGAATGCGGAGGTGTTGCAGCATTCGTAGGGCTCATTGGGGGAATAGGGTTAATAGTGTATACCAAAGCACGGGCGTGGATGTATGTATGTATGGAGAGGGGTCTGGTAAGCATGGATGATTGTGTAGGTGGAGGTTGTTTTTAAGTTGGGTGTAATGACTGTGTTCGTGTATGAATGCAGAGGACCCTTGAAGGAAGGGAATGGGTGTCGCATCGCTGGTCTTCGCTGGTTCTTTTGATGGGGGATATCGCTTTCGTTAGAGATACCAGAATATTGTTATGTGGGATTTTCGTCGATTTGAAGCTCTTTCGCACAGCCGTCTTTTCTTGCCGCAAGAACGACAGCGCGCCAATTCTTTTATTTTTTTTTTTCATTCGATGTGATGCTGCCATTCGGAGTCTGCCTTGGGCGCGTACGATCGTCCCCCCACCCAACTGACCAATCATGCATGCAGCCTCCCCCCTGACGCCGACTCCCTCTCCCTGCATGAAAAAGGCTTTTTACGGAATACAACATGGGGTTTCAGCATCCCTTTTCGCACACCCTTCTGCATCGCATCCATTATTCGGCCTTGCCGTCCAGGCGACACTTGACATTCTGACTCTCGAAGTTATTGATAATGAATGTATTTCCCCATTTGATGTTGGTCTCACGCCTTACGCATTCGTACACATCTTCCCCCCCCCCCCCACAATATCAATAACAGCCGCACCTCCGGTGCCCAACGCCTTTGGCGCGACAAACACCACCACAACGACAGCAGGCTGGCAGCCCGATCCCAATACCCGCGGCACCTGGACGATCGTGGTATCGTGCGTGATCACGCTCGCGCTGTCCACGTGGACCGCGCTGCATCTGAATGTCCCCGAGCAGCAGGGCCGCCAGGGGTTGAGGTGGCGGAAGGGCGAAATGGTTGGAGTTCGGCTTGATCGCGCCGGAGGTGGTGGCGTATATTGCGTGGTGTCAGAGTCGGGTGAGTTTGCACAGAGCGGGGGTTGATGAGTTTGGCATTTGTTGGTTAAGGGAATTCGCCTGGGGGCTCGCCTGGGGGCTTGGGGGTGGAGGTTGATGATGGGTTATGATGGAGGAAGATGACTGACCAAATGATTTGCACATGGTAGGAAGCGAGGCGACTAGCTCGTGATGTAAGGAAAGCGCTGCATCAGCCGGAGCCTGGGGATTTGTGGACACGCCTGCGGAGACGTGTAGTTTGCGGGCGAAGGAAGAAGCAGCATAATACCAACGAGGCCAGTGCTTCGTCTGCGCAAACTGCGGATATTGCGAGAAGTGTCATTCCCGTCTGGACGACTGTGCACGGCTTCTATGGGACAATGGGCGGCTTCGCCATGTCGACGGGTTCCTCATTTCTGCCGAACGACTGGACTCGAGCCGCGGTCACACCTCACGGGCTCCTTTTCGTCCTTGAGCAAGCTCCCTCCCTGTTCCTCAGAACGTCCCGTGCGGACATTCGGGATAAGTCGAAAGCGGACGGGGTCAAGAAGACGGTGGTATGTATGCAAGCAATCTGGTTTGGCGTCAATGTGGTCACGAGGCTATCGCAAGGATTACCAATTGCGTTGCTGGAGCTGAATGCAGCAGCTCATGCGATATGTACGTTAGTGAATACGCCATGTGGTGGGACAAGCCGATGGACGTTGAAGAGCCGACTCTGCTTGGTGAGAGCAAGATTGAGGCCAGCAATGAATTGATGGCATTCATGTGGATGGCATCGAGGTGCTCGACCTGCGGGTTGAGAAGCTGGGATTTGAGGCACAGGCTGAGGGATGAGTTCGATGGGATTTGGATGCTCGGTGAAGTTCACATTGAGGATTTGATCTTTGGACAACACCGCGGTGCAGGAGCTGTCCGTGGAGCAGGTTCACCAGATACTGATGCCAACCTGACAGGGATTACTTTTGAGATGAATCAAGATTCAAATCCTTGTCAACCCATAGACTCCTTCGTTTTATGGCCCCCTCTAAATTAGATTGAGAGTTCTTACGAGCTCGGATGCAAAGTAGTGACATTCGTTTACAACCATTGCTCTCGAGTCCGTCTCCGCGCTCCAGCAGCACTTTTTGCCCGCAGCACAGCAATAAATGCTCTTTCTCCAACCACGATAAAGCGCTGGAAGCTGGCACATCATGCAATTCATCACTATTCCCTCTTGAACCTCGTGAGAGAGCGGCATGGTATCCGCGTCTCCTTTTTGCGCGATCGCGACTACTTAAAAACTTGGATCCCCGACTATGGTGCCGTCATAGCGGCATCCTCGGGTGGATATCTTGTGAGTGTCCCGTTCCTAGCCACGTTGGTTCGCTTTAAGACCCCCGGGTAAGATAGCGAGAGATCACCGCAAGCGCTTTCGAACAGCGCAAGCGCCTACCGAGGAACACTAGTGCGCGTTTTGTCCTCTTGCTAATTGAAGGATCTTGTCCAGGCTGCGTAGCTGGCTGGAGGCATTTCAGGACGGCTGTATGGCGGGTTGCATTGCCTTGCTTGGAATGCACCGCTTAAGACCGAGGTGGAAGCCATTATATGGAGGATCAGTAGTGTAATGATCATAGGTGTAGCGGGCATTTTTGCGCCGAGCGTGCTCGCTTTCCCTGACACAGCGCGTGGACTGAGCAAATTGGGGGACTTGCTCCGCCGGCAAAGACATGGATACGATTTGGATAACACGAATACAATGACTAGGGTAAAGCAGTGGGGTTTGGTTTACCTTTGGATACTGGTGATTTGGCTGTTGGGCCCCTTTCTCTATTATGGATACCTTGGTTCCAGAGTGTTGTTGATAGTGGAGAGTTTCGTCAACTTGTGTTATCTGCCCCACCATGTCTATGTAGATGTCCGTTGGCCAGGATATCTGCCACATATAACCTGACCGATATCATATGTAGTGTTCGGGACCTGCAATACTTGAAGAGAAAGCGCCTTGTATCTTCAAATGGATAATTAAAGCAGTTCAATAAGGCGCTTGATGGAAGACAAATTGAAAATGAACAAGAGTGGAGAAAGAAGTCTCATGAGGTGCATTTCCGCGATTCTTTTTTGAACAGATTGAGATAAGGTATGAGAAGACAGGTATAACAATGAGTAAGTGTAGAAGAGCTAGCCGAAAGGAGAAATCAGCCCATGTCTATTGAAGTTTGAATGAGATGAGTCCTCTGAAGTACATATATCAAATATCATCCATAAAAATATCAAGTCAGCTCCTAGATGTGAGGAATATAGTCCGACCACTGAACGTTGAGAAATGCCGTTGCGTGGAGGCTCCTCAACTCTGCAAACGCTTCGGCAAGCAAATAAGCCCGCGCGATCCCGTAGGATAAGACAATGGGTAATATGGTCCAGAATTCCCAAGGAAGCGGTAGCGCAGCAGGTTCGCGAGCCCGATCCTCCTCCGCTTTTTCTGCTATCTGCCTTTCAAAATCTGGCAGCTTCTTCGCGTCGAAAACTCTGAGATATAGCCATTGCCAGCGTCCAAGCCGGACCCAGGAGGCCGCAGTTTCTAAAATCCAGAACATCGCGGTGACCCCAAAGAGAATGAGACTGGAGACTCGCCACAGTGTCTTTTCGATACACGAAGGGAAAGAGAAATGCCATCCAGCCACGTGGATACCGCTGAATAGGAGTGTACCGAAGCAGACAAAGTATTCCTGGAGGCCATAAGGGTTCATGGGAAACCTGTCATTGGGTATGCGCTGAATCGGACGCCCAGGGGGAATGACGGGCATTCTCATGAATGGCTGGACATTGATGGCCCATCCCGGTCCATTTGCATCCACAAAATCTAGCGGTGTCTGCTTCCACTCTCGAGAACCGGTTATCGCTTCGATGCTCGTCTCGCAATGGAGTCGAATGGGTTTACGGACGTCGCATGGTTTATGAAACCATATGAAGCTCGTCATGAGCGAACATACGACAATTGCCAAGGCATTCAGCTCTAAAGTTGTGATGTCAAGACGCTGGGCGGCGCGCCCAACACATTGTAAGATGAAGTAGCCAATCTGGATTGCCGCGATGAACTTGGAAAGTCTGTCTTGCTTTGATTTGTCCCATATGTCATCTGCACCCACCATAGGATACTCGACGTAACCATGCTCAATGAGCCAGTACAGCTGCTTTGCATTCAAAGGAAAGCTCTCAGAATCTGGCGGCTGAAGGACGAAGCCACCCATGTCTGCGAAAAAGGCAAGTCGCATATTCCATCGATCATATCCTGCTTTGCCAAAGTCCTCGAGTGATTGACGTGCTCTGCTCCATTGACCAGAAGCGTATGTGAGGACAATCTCTGGCGCGACAATAGCCAAGAACATCCATAGTATACGCCGACGGATCAGGGTGGGCCAAGATTCGTGGGATGCCGGAACATTGAGACAGAGGACTGTATACGTGCAGATGAAGACCGTGACCAAGCAGGTCCATATGATGTCCCAGGTCCCTCTGTTCGAAGGCTGGTCAACCCAGCCTGGCACTCGATCGTTGCTCGAAACATTGAGAGCTGTCATCTCTGGGTTGCCAACGCTGGCACATGGGCAATGACAAAAAGGCAGATATCTGAGGTCATTGCGTCTTCTGATTCAGGTATGAGTCAAAATGTAACAGCAAATGATACGGAGCTTCAAGCTGTTTACGATCGGGGGATCGTGCAACCACCAAAATTGGCTGTGCGTGCCATATGGGGGCGTAGACCGGGGAATCCGCCCCGGGATCTCCGGCGCCTAGCACGCGGTTGCCATTGGTCAAGGTTTGAATGTCCACCGCATTAGTCCATGCAGGCCTCGATCTGGCATTCAATCTTGAAGAGCTTGATCCTATGGTGAGCTGTTTCAAGTTTCATGACCTGAAGCCCCTTCACAGAAGTCCATTGGCCAGCTTACTTGAGCCAATTGAATAAGGCACAGAAACGCCGGATTCAGTTCCCCAGGTTTCAAAACTCGTGCACTTGGGGGAGTTCTCTGGTGCCTCGCGCACGAATACTGGGCATTGAGCATGCTCTCATGTCTTCATGCCTCCGCGGCTCGTTGAGGATTGATCGCTATGTGAGCCACCTGCCGTGGTCATAGATCTCCATACTTTGTCCCGTGTCCCTTGATTCACCAGATCGTGTGTGTTGACGACCCCGCCATCTAGCGGTCATGTTGTGATTCTAGAGTAGGCTGTCCACTCTCAAAGGCTCTCCATACTGCCAGACTCACGACAGGATAGGACATGATTCGATCATGAAGACCGTATTTGACAATTTCTTCTCTCAAGCACCCTTTTGGACTTTGGTGCTGCATGATCCAGCCTCCCGCACCCAGATCAATCCTATTCTGCATCTTCTCCTTGTCGAGCTCCTCAAAACTAATGCCCATGGGCAAAGATGCATTGACGGCGTTCCAATAAAGCGTTTCGCTTTGCGACCAAGGAATGTCCCAATCGTCCTCGGCGTGAATGATCGTGACATGATATCTGGGGTTGTCTCCCGCCAATTTGTGACACTGCCCTACAAACTCTGCTAGCTTGTCTTTGCTGGGCCATTTCGTGACAATGAATTTGTTGAGCAGAGCGTGAAGGCGTGGAAAGCGTGCAAGTGGAGAAAGGAGAGGGATCACCCCAGCAACCTTGTATGTGGCGGTCAGGAGCTCGACGTTCGCAAAGGGAGCCACCAGCACCATGCCTGCGAAAAGGGTCGGAGCTGGTTTCATCGCTAGGTGATGCGCTAGAGAAATAGCAACAGCCGTGCCGATAGATTGGGCAAAGAGGACGATGCGGGATGGAGGGATCCCAGCCTCGCTCATCGCCCATTCAGCGAGGGTGAGGGCATCTGTTAGAAGGCCTTCCTCGGAGGGCGAGCCGGTACTGGTGCCGAAACCTCGGTAATCAATAGCAACTGTATGAATTCTGTCCGGTGCGGCAGCGTAGAGGGCGCGATAGCTGGGAGGTCGCCAGCCAGAGCCTAGTGTTCCAGCTGCCCCGTGAAGGTAAAGAACCAAAAGGGCGTTTGGATCTTTGCGAAGAAGCTTGAAGCTCAAGCGTGTCTTGACATCGTCAGTGAGGCCCGAAGGTTCCTCGATGAGCGGCTGTTCATTTCTCCTGTAGAGTTCTAATGGTAGAATGTGCCATGCGTGGAGTATTTCTCCATCTTTGGTGTGGAGATTGAATGGCGTCACTTGATTATGCAGGAATCCCCAAGTTTCAGGATAATTGACGTCTTGAAACCAGGTCAGTGTCACGCGGTTAAGATATATGACTTGGCGTTGAACGGCGGGTATTGTGAGTATCGCGAGAAAGCCGAAGTAGGTTGCTATTGTAATAGCTATTGCCCACAGAGCGAACGGTAATAGGGTGGCTAGCTCCATTGCCAAATGCATTACCTTAAGAATCACCTGATGGGAAATAATTCTTGACTTGGCTTCCTGCTTCAGCCGGTGAATGAATCATACATCAAGCAGGGTATCCGACATCCGAAGAGTCAATCCGGAGGTACGGCATATACGCAGCGCCAAGTACTGATATCCGCTGCTGGGTGTAGTTCATCCGGATGGACAATCAAGGACAAAAACACACCACCAGACACTGACTTTTTAGAAATCTGCACGTACTCGGAAGATCTGGTGGCGGTGCCGGAGTCACGAACATGCGGTTGCTGACGAGAAAATTAAAGGAGCCAATGAGAAGAAGTGAGCAGGTTTCCATGCAAGCCAAGATCTCAGGCTAGGCTCAATACAGATAAGCTTTTTTAATGGAGTAGCAGATGACGTCGAATCAGCGAGCGTCATTTGATCATCGACAACAGGCCGACTGTGAGGCTGATTCAGCGTGTTGCTTCTTCTTCATTATTGTACTCATATATATATATCATTGCTTTTCCGTGTCAGCCTTGTGTCGATCCTCTTCTCTTATCATATCACCGCTTCAGATCTTATTCATATCTGCTCCCTCACCTCAACCTGAAACATTCCACTCATCTTCCAAGCTCATTGATATCGAATCCCAATTTCGCATGCACCTCCCTCGCCTTCCAGCAGGCAGCCATTCTATCAGGTCGCCAACGTCCTACCAGGGCTTCGATACCAAAGACATGGCCGCACAATCCTACTACCAAGGCTCCACCACCTTCCCTCCACCTCCTCCTTCCGCAACCGGTTCCGCTCCACCACCATACAGCTCCCCTCATCTCGGCCCCTCATCACCACAACCCCAACGTCCACCTCCACCACAACAGCAGTACTCGCAACCACCACCACTTTCCTCCCAACAACGCCCCCCGCCCCCGCAACAAGCCTACTCTGCCGCTAGCAACCGCGACTACTACCCCCCTCAACCCTACCCCCAACAACAACAATGGCACATGCCATGGCACCACGCCCAACAACCACAACAGTCGCAAACCCCCTACAACCCCCCGGCCCCGCAGCAAAACCAGTATCTAGCACCCTACCACCCACCCCCCCAACCCTACCAAAACAACTACTCCCCCCCCAACCAAGCCCAACTCCAACCCTACCCACAACCCACCTCCTCCTCCCCCCGCCCTTCCAAACCCCACCGCCACCGCCACTCCCACAGCTCCGGCAGCAACCCCTCCACGCGTAAATCCCGCTCCAACTCCCACCAAGCGCGCGACACCTTCCTCGGCGCCGGCGCCGGCGGCCTCATCGGCGACGTGCTCCTCGGTCCGGGGGTAGGGACACTGGGCGCGGCGATCCTGGGCGGGTTGGGTGGGAATCACCATGCTAAGGGGAAGGAGAGGAGGAAGAGTATGACGAAGGAGTATCATGAAGGGAGGTATGAGAAGGTTGGGGGGCCGAGGGCGAGGAGTTGGGGCGGGGAGGCGGGGGGAAGGAGGAGGAGGGAGAGGAGTTTGAGTATTAGTAGTAGTGGGAGTAGTCGGGATGGGAGGAGAGGGGAGGGGGGGTATTATCGGTGAAATAAAGGGATAATGATGAGTGAAGGAGGTGGTGATTTTTGCGATCGGGGGGGGGGCTTCATTGATTGTTTTACGAATTACGCGGCACTTGTACGATACACGGACGGCCATTTTCTTTTCTCATGACATGGTTTTGGGTAGCGACTTCACGAGATCACGTCTTTGCAATGACGAGCAAATGCCATCGGATACGTCATGTTCTATCAAGCTTTCCATTTCACGCTACCTGCTTGAATCCACCTGCCCTCTCCCTTTGCTGAGGTGATGTCTCCTCTTTTCGTCTCTCTCCCGTTCACTTACAGCCAGTCCGTCATGATCTAGATGCCACACCTTTTATAGAGGCTTTCACATAGCGCCTTCCCTCCGCCCTCTCCGCCCCTTTTCCAATTCTATTCAACAATGCGAATGAGCAGTTTAACGCAGGACCAGTGTCTCTGACCATGATCGTCAGTCCTCAGTCGCATCGCGATGCGTCTAGATCGATCAGGAACTGTTGGTGCATGCTTTCCGTGTGCAGCAGCGTTTCCGGTGGAAAGCGCAGCTCTGTATGGTAGTCTCTCTTCAGGCAGCAGGAGGTCTCTGAGGTTGCCAATGATTGAGATTGCATCTGATAGCGATGGGCGCAGCTTTGATTCGTATGCCTTATCGAGAGTGATCCCCGGACTTGTAGCAAGCTTGGCTGGTCGGCTGTGGTAATCCTTATCCAGAGAAAGGAGATGATGCCTGTGAGCAATGCCTCGTGAGCTGTGTGGGGGGTTCGTGTGGAGAATGCGCAGGTTCAGCAGCTACTTTACAGTAGGCGATCATAGAATGGAATGGATCCACCGAACTGGCGCAGAGACCGTTTTTGTGGTCGATCCAATGATTCTAGATGGGACGATTTGGGGACCGCAACGAATCCACCTCTGGAACATCGTAGATTTTGGATCATCTGCTGTTGCGTCAGCATGATCAGGCGTATAGCGCCCCAGGCACTGGTCTCCGCCGAATCTTCCCATCCTCGTCGCCACCATCGCTCCTTGCATCACCCAGAACAAGCTGTAGCTGTTTGCCCTCCCTTTCTCGGACTCGGACGATTTGCTTCCACGTCGCTGTCCTGTCGATCCCTGCAGAAGTGTTTCTCAACCCCTGCGTGGGATTCGAATTCCATGCCAAGGCCAGCATTTCACCCATCCCAGAAAAGCTGTTGAAAGTCCTCCGGCTCAGGATAATCAGAAAGATGTATGCAATCGCCAGCAGACCGTGCAAAGAGAGGGCCGTGGTCGCAAGTATGATGGGTAGCCCGTTGAATCCGTATCCGTACCCATAGCGTTGCACGGTGATCTTCATTTCTGTGTAGCCGTTCTGAGGGGCCCAGACATCCCAGGGTGGAATCGATTGGTTCCAGGTTGGGTCCTTCTGTTCAACCCACGTAGTTCTGTTTCTGGATGTGCTCCATCCGGTAACGTCCCCTACATTGAGATTGTCGAGAGGGCGGACATACGATTCATTGACGCCGTACTTTGAGGTTGGCGCGTCGTGATATATTGCTGAAGCTCTGGTGCTGTCTTGATAGGCGTGAGCTAATGCTTCCGTGAGCAATAACCCCAGGGTTGTGGAAATGCGCCAGGCTAGTGAACGTTGGTCGTTGGGTGTCTCGGGATAGATGGCCCAATGATTGTAGGCATTGATGTTACCTAGGCCCTCTAGAAGCTTGATGACTGCGGTAGCCTTGTGGTCGTGTTCCGTCGGCGCATCAAAATTCAATGAATTTGCCCATTCAAGGTGCATGTTCATTTGTTTGAGCTCCCTCAAATCTTTCTGACTCGTTCGCTTCAATATGTCCATTGGGTCTGGCGAGTCTTGGCGTATAGTTGGGTCTGTACGAGGGTCAAGAGAAAACTTTACTGGCGCCCAGCGGCCGTCAAAGGAGCAAGCCGCAAGCATCGTTTCATTTTCATTGGTTGTACTCGCAATCACGACTGCTCCTAGGGAAGGGGCGCCTTTGGTCGAGAGATTTGCGGCAGTATCATACCAGTCGAATAAGACTTTTGGTTGATCGTCGTCTGGAATGTAGCCAGGGCTGCGATTGTCCCCTACCAGATTCTTGACGAATGAATTGGGCAACGTCCATGTCTCATTTCGAAAATCATCCAGGGGAGGTGTCTTCAATTGATCATGCGGGAATTCAAATTTCGTCGCATTCCAATCAGGGTTGAAGTAGGTTTGGCATTGCGCTTGGACCAGTGGCTTCCTCATCTTAAGACTTGGATCAGTGAACGAGGGTGTTATCAGAGGTCGGCGGATATTCTGAGCTAGACTCGTATTGCGTTCCACCATCCACTCCCAGAAGCTCCCAAGGTCTCGAGCAAAACGCCAGCCAACTGTCGAGGTCACAGTCCAGCTTGATTCATCGTAGGGTCCTCCGACTGAAGTCAGAAACCTCGTCACTCCGCCGTCCTGAACGACAGTGATGTTTGGCTCGAGACCTTGATTCTGATGCTGCCCAACCCAACCTCCAACAAGGTCCAAGGCCCGAGTGGGACAGTCATGGTTATCTATGTCATTTGGGCAGTCAACCTCTTGGCTGTAGAGATCGTTCGAAATGTCCGGTACCCAGAGCTCAGCCGCAGTAAAATTCATATAAGGCCGTTCCAGAATATCTCCAAAGATTTCTGCTCGAGAAACATCCCACCAATCCAACTGCGGAATCATGACCACTGCCGACGAAGGCCCAACAATCCCGGTCAAAGCAAAGCCCAAGAGCAGCAAAATGCCAAGAGGCATCGCTTTGGTGAGACCCTTGGGGTGCGTGAACGAGGTGACGCCACCCAGCCATTCCCTGGAAAAAACAAAGATGGGATCGCTGAGCTGATAACCCGCACTCACGAACCCAAGCGGGACACCCTTGGACACGCACAAGTCATATTGAATTCGATGCACAGCGATTGCTGTGATTGAAGATGCCATCAACAGCTCGTGCGCCTTGGCAGCATATTGCCAAGCTTGCAATATGGTACTCTGATGAGGACGGCCAAGATCTTGCCAGTAAGCCTGAGCGACGTTCCGATGAATGAAGAATAATGTCACGATCAAAGCGAGAACATGAGGAGTGCAACGCCAAAGCGCCCTCGACCACCGTACGTCAAGAGCCGCCTTGCGCGGCTCAAGCAAGCTTTCGTCCTCATATATAAGGGTGGACTCTTGGGACGTTTCTTCGCCCTTAGGAAGCATCGGGAAAGCATAAGCACTTTGCATGGAGTGCTGTCCTAATGCTTGGTCATTGGATGAAGGCGACATCCTTGACATCTCATCAGGGAGGAGACGGTCTTTCGCACTTGTTGGGATCGATTGGGCACGATTATCGGGCTCCACGCCGCCCATATCATGCATTTCTACATCAGATGCGACATGAGCCATTGCGGATCGGGAACAATCTTCAATATATTGCGTCCTGAAGGAGTCTGACGTACAAGATGGCGATTTCTGTGCCAAAACAATGCTGCTTGATCAGGACTCCATGCGCTATAAGTAATTACCTCTGGTCCGCACAAGGCATCACAAGGCGACGCAGATCTCGGGAAATTCTTGCGACGGAAAGCTCTAGACCGTTCCGAAGGCCGCCGACTAGGACGGGTCGAGAGCCTGCTTGGGCAAGGAGGCAGACAAGAGTAGGCGAGGCTCATATTTGGGAGAGAATTTAGAATCTCACAGCATTGGGGAGTAGTTATGATGTAGCATCGTTGCGGCCCAGCTGATATGTGTCTTATACCTGATTGCGGCAGTCATCTTGGACTCCGGCTGACGTGATGCGGCTCTGCACCATGGCTGAAATGTTTGGCCCAAGAGTCAGTAGCAAGCGAGGCAAGTAAAGCAGCTACACCACTCCATCGGTAGCGGGATCGACCTCGGGCCTGTCAATGAAAAATGCCCTTCCTTACGAAGATATGGGGGCATTGCTAATGAAGAAGCCGCAGATGAAGAAGCCGCAGATTCCCACGCGTTTGCTGTCGCCCCATGTGTGTTACCTGGTTTCGAGCGGGCGCTGTATGCACGCCGCCACGGCGCTTTATGCAAGCTTATCAGACCATAATACTCCATACACTGCCTCACGTGTGATCAAGGCGACATGTCACTCTTGGATAAAGTCGCCCAAGTATTGAAATTACCAAAAAGGTGGATTTTGATTCCTGTCTTGAGACGTGCTATCCCTTTGGGCACCATTACATATCCGATCATATGCATGAGTCGATATGCAAGGTGGGGGTGATGAATTTGATTGAGTGATGCATTGCAGATGCATGGAGGAAGAGAAAACCGATTCGCAGGAATTGAACAGGTACATTGAGATGTGTACTGCAAGATGAGAAATGTCAGACCCTGCAGCACCACTTCCCTGCAGCACCACTACCCTGCCTACACCTTGGTCACCGTTTCTTTTTCATTCACAAAGGACGTACGATCTACAAGTGGGGGCTCTCTATTTGCAAAGCGGATCTTATGAAGGGCATATGACACGTTGATCTCACTTCCTCCCCAAGGCTGAGCCAGATACAGAAATGTCTTGACCAGTGCCGATAGGCTCTGTGCTCCAAAATCGTCCAGCCCATAAGTGACTATTTCAACTTTGTGAGGATATCTGGGACTTTCATCTCGTCCAACCGGAGTCGATTAGATGTTTGATCATCATCGGCAATGCAGCGGAAAGATCGTGACCTGGATCGCTTGAAAAGGACATCCAAAATTTGGTCATGTTTATGTTCATCGCGCTAATGTGAGAACATGCGCACCAACACGGATTTCATCTAAGCGAAGCTCACGCCACACTCCACAATCAGTGGACATCCTGCTAGAACTAATGCGGGATGCATGTTTCGGATTTTTCACTCCTTGGACTCGCTAAGGATTTCGACTCGAAATGGCTCGATCAATATGTTCTCATTGAAAGCTGAAATGCTTCCAATCATCTCGAACCTTGGTCAGCCGATGGGGGCAATAGGCCGAACCTTTTGATGGTACAAAGAGGGCCACCAGAGATTGCGTAGCGGTCACATTGTATATTCAGCCTTGAGGAAATCCAAGGGCGACACTCATTGAGCATGTTGATGAGGCGTCGGTCCCTTGCCCTTAAGGTTGAAGACGGGCCTTTGGAGCAACACAATTCACGACGCCAATCCAATAGTCAGCGGACACCTGATCTTGGTCGTCGCCTTCGGAATATTGAAGCGAACGGATCTCCTGGCTTTTTGACTGACTCCATTGGGCTCATGTGGCACAACTTAGCGCTTGCCACTTCGCTTCAATGTCTCAAAGCGACCTTCAGTGAGATGCTGCTCGGTACCAATCAGCGTTCTCCTGCTTTCTTTTGCATTAATGGGGTTCCCCCGCCGATGCGAATCGCATCATTCAACATTTATTCCTTGCGATATGCGACTGTTCGTCTGACAGATGTATCATTCCCGGCGTAGGTTCTCGTTAGGCATGGCAAACATCCCTTGCTGCACTTCTGGCAGCCCAAGAACATATTCGAATCAATGACGCTTCGGCGACTGGCTGAGCCCCTCTTTTGACACCTTTCAGCCACCTTTCAGCAGGAATTTGCTCACCACCAGTGTTCATGACTGTATGGAAATGAACACATCGCCTATGCCCTTCAGGACCAGAAACAATCTCTCAGTCAAGATTCCCCACATTTGCGTACTTTTCCTACTCGTTGTGTTCTTGTGCTCCTCGAAAAGGACACGCTCAGGGACCGTACCCAAGCACCCTCGGTCTTTCACGATCTCTGAGCCACAAAGGCCACTGGAAGAGCCGATCGATATCCTTGATTCAAAGGACAGCGATGACATTCCCGTGGTCCCCAGTGACGCGAGGGGCATTGATTATGGTCTTCTTGCCAAGTCTGACGATGTAGCCTCCGAAGCAGGGTTTGAGCTCGTCCTTTCTCATCAAAGAAGCGATCCTGAGCGGATCAAGCCATGGACCGACATGGTCCGGCAGGTCCAACTGATCGATCGACTGGGCATGAAATTGGTCATCTATACCACAAATACGAGTATTGAGTATGTGACTTACCTTGCCGAGCGAGATTGTGGTGCCGAAGTTGACGTCTCCAAATCCAGCCCTGCCCTCCTCAAAGATCGCACCGGCGCCGACGAGATTCATCGCCTCCCTAACACTGGGCGCGAAGGCGCCACCATCCTCCACCACCTCATCTCGAACTACGACGAACCCGACCATCTGGTTCCCCGCTTTAGCATGTTCGCAGCGGCCGACGCTCCGCACTCTGTGCACCCCATCCACAACACACTTGAAGCCTGGTTTCGGACCAGGCTCTCACAAAATCTGCGTCAGGACACAGGCTTTTTGGGCCTGTCACGGCATAACAATCCCTGCTTGTGCGGCGACTGCGGCGATGAGGGCAAATTCCCGCTACTAGCGCCCCTGACAAAGTATCTGGAGAAGCAATCTTGTACGGAAAAATCCGCGAGTACGCTGTGGAACCAATTCGTCGTCAGCAGACGGCGCATCAAATCTCGCAATATCAAGATATATCAGTGGTTGGAGAAGATGGTCAACGCACCTGACGACCACTGGTTGCACCGGCAACGAGAGCCAAGGGTGATCTTGGACAAGGAGCTGGGTGGGAAGAGCACGCCAGAAAACCCGCTGTTTGCGCATACGCTAGAAAGGACCTGGAGTATCCTGTTCGAGTGCGCTTTTTGGGAAAGAAAGGGGCTGAATGTGAGTAGAGAGGCGGTCTGTAATAAGGCTGACTGTCTGTGTCTGGATCCGCCGGACAACGGGATGGAGCGAAGTGGTGAAAGCGAGCAGGTTTTGAGAAAGGGAGTGGGAGGGGCAAACCGGTTTTACGATAATATTCCGTTGACCAACTTGGAGGCTGAAGGGAATGACTGGGAGAAGATGCATGCTACGACGAACAACGACCATGGCATCACTGCCCAAAAAAGTGAGGCCAGGTTCAATGGCATGCCTGCGGCGGGCTGAACAGAAGGATATCTGGAATGGGGGATGGAGCGTCTTTGTCAGGGAGTTGTCTGTAGATACCCATTTCATTCGCTTTGGTTGATTTCTGGCTACAAAAACGAATGATATCAATCACACGCACCGTCACCTCGATTCGGGAATCTTAAGATGGTGGTATTTCTGGGGAGATGAGGGTTGATGTGGTGCTGGCTGTATGGATATACTGGAGGCACACTAATTTGGATATAGTAAGACGTCTCTTGGCGGTCGTTAGGCTCCACTCGCCCCTCGCGCGCGTTCACTTACACTTACGGAGAACATCATGTCAATAATGTGAGTGACAACACTTCACGATCAACGTAGGCAGCAAGCGTCTAGTGATTCATTTCAACGAATGACAGATCATCTGGGAATTCCACGTGATCTGTCGTCTTTCGAGGATGAGCACAAATACGCCCTTCTCTTTCCTCTGAATCCTACTCAGACATTTTGATCCTTTCATTCTCGGGAGGACACAGTCATGGCATCTACTCAGTCTGGTTCGGGCCAGACAGCACCAGCTCTTCCGCCGTATCTCCTGTCCTCATGGCGACTTGACCCTCTTGATGAGACAAATAATAGTCATCAAATTCGTGATTTCACAACGTCTTCTATTTCTAAGGCATTTATCGAGACCCAGCTTTCACTTTATGATGCGGCTCAAAGGAAGCGCGAGATCAAGAATACTTCCTCTCTCTCTTCACTAGCAGCCAGCAAAGTGTTGCAATTACTCTTTGCCTCTGATGTTCAGCCAAGCGACGCCACAACGATTTTCGAAAGCTTGGGCCCTGCGAATCTGAAGCGACTACTCAATGATCCATCTTTGACCTATCCGCAATTTAGACGACTCTACGGGCATTTGAAAAACCATTCCTTCCTCGATTGCGAAAAGGAGGTCGACATCGATCAGGTCGTTCTTCGAAATGAGAAATACATACGTTCCCGGGGCAAGAATGCCAATCGAGATGGTCATTACTTGATCAACTTACAACAACTACTTGAGATCTTACCAGAAGCTGGCTTGAGTGACCGTGGATGTCCAATCGTCCATGCAGCGCCTCCACTAGGAGGGCTTGAGATGTTCAAGCTGGATCCGGACCCGGACCCTAATTTTGCCACAAAGATCAGGGGGACTGAGGATTCTGTGGCCATGAATTTCCAGCGTCTCACCAAAGGCGTTTTCCAGGGAATGGATTGGAACAATGTGATTGTGGCGGGTGGTATGGCTTTCCTGACGCTAATGCATACCCCTCCCGTGAGTGATGAGTTCTCTCGGGTTGTTGACCCAGCTATTGATGTATACCTATTCGGACTGGGTGAGTTTCAACTCATCAAGCTGGCTGTCCTTTGAGTATTGGATTTTGATTATGCTGTAGCAATGTCATCCGTTCATGCTCCTGACAGTGCCCTCGACAGGTCCCGATGAAGCAAATGCGAAAATCGAGCACATTCACAATGTCTGGGTGCGCAACACTTCAAGTATGACAGACCGAACCGTTGTGAAGGATCCGAGGACGATCACATTCTTGACGAGGTATCCAAATCGGCGTATACAAATCATTCTGAAACTCGTACCCTCCCCTACCGACATGTTGCTGAATGTTGATCTGGACGCATGTGCACTTGGATATGATGGATCGCAAATTCTGATGTTACCAAGATTCGTCAGAGCTCTAGAATCCGGCTCCTCGATGTTCACCATGGATCTTATCTGGGGACATCGCTCCCGAAATCGTGGAGCGACCCAGAAGTCTCGACTTTGCAAATACGCTCAGCGAGGATTTGGCGTCAGATTGCCACCATCCTACGCAAGATCTTTAGAAATCACTCTACCTTCGAGAGCAGAAGCTGAATTCGGTCAAAAAGACGGAGCCAAACCACATTCGGCCGAGGATAGCAAGCTTGTATCTGTGCGAACATTCGAGCAAAGGGATCGCTTCCCGCAGGGTAAGGAGTGTGGTTTGAAGACTCTCAAGAGGGTCGCTTTTTTGGGCCGTGATTTTGCACATAGATTTGTCTACGGCGTTTCTCCGTTATTGATACCGCCGCAGGTGGCCAAGACCCAGAATGCAGGCGAGCATGATTCGGAATCACCCCAGAGGCTACTTGACCGCTGGAATGAAAAAATTGAAGAAGCCGCTCAAAACCGTCGACGACGAGTGCATACGCGCCGTAGACCATCTATTGACCTAGATGACATTGACGGAGACTCTGATGAGGTATGTTGACAGATCATGCCAGGCTCTGGGGCCGTCATACGTCTTTCTACTATTTACCAGTTACGCACTTTCACTCTTATCAAAATCGCCATCTTCGGCTATGCTGACAGCCTTTTTCTTATAGTGCTACGAACCAGATATCAAATGTGGCCTTGGCAATTTCGAGAAATTCGTTCGCTATTCAGAGTTCTGGAGAATGGACGCCAATAAGGAATTATGTTCTACCGTCGATCATACATCCGAATATACGAGAGGAGAGAGCTATGACAGTCCCCTGTACGATTGGACAGACACCTTTAAAGCTCATGTGTACAAAGCAAGGATCGACCATGCGAATCTTGATAATTGGAGTGCTGTCAAGGCAGCCATTTGCGAGAAGGTTGGCATTTTCCGAAGAGATGGAGGATTCAATGGTTATGCATCCCGCATGTTGCGCCGACGGGTACGTCGCCGTGGTCTTTTCCTATTGATGAAGAAAGCTTGCGTCATATGCCACGTCATTTTAAGGTCTTCACAATGGAATTTTCCCTCGTCGGAAGTTGTCGCATGACGCCGTACACGTACTGAGTGCTTGTAGGTCCACGGTACCGACATCAGATCCGTAGCGAGCAAACAACTCACTATTCCCGTGATCATCCCTCCGGACCTTGAGTACTACATTCTGAATGTTCTGCCTTCACGTTACTTGGATCTCCCTGCCTCTTTCACATCAAGTCCATGCCTCATTCCCCTGCAAAATCAAGCCTCTCTACCGTCGATCGCCTCGATTCCGAATCTTCGACAAATCGCGACCGAGGACGGGAATCTCCGCTGGTGGGTCATCACGAATGCCAGCATGTGGGAAGGTCAGCATCCGGTGAGTCTGGTCCGTGATAAATACTATCACGTAGAATTTCCCGGAACATCTGTTTCTCGTACATTTTTACAGTATTTACTGCGTCATGGCGGACTCTCTCCCCTTCCTTCCTTACCCAAATACCCACATCATGAACCCAGAATCAGCTGTCACTGACTGCTGTGTTTTCCATCTATTGTCTAGGTCGTCGACGAAGTCTTCGAGCTCCTCTGGAGTTTGCATCACTGGCTGATACAGGAGTCGTCTATTAATAAGCTTGGTGGTAGCGTGAGCACTGCGCGCCCTGAATGTGTCCAGCATGTAGCCCGCGCTTTTCGCCGCCGCTACGTACTACCGAACGTTGACGACGAAGACGAGTTTGGCCCAGACCTACCGAGCCTGCGAGAGACGATGCTTTTCCGTGCTTGGGCACTTCGGAGCCCACCAAATGCGGAGAGAAGTCATTTCGGCGGTGACGAGGATGAAACATGCGCGCATGAATTATTTGATGGGGATAAGGTGAGGTACCCGTTCGAAGACGAGTTGTTCTGGAAAGGGGATAAGGAGGAGATGGAGACTCCTCAGACGGAAGGCAAAGAAAGCTATGCACAGCATGAGGAATACGAGGAATATGAGGGCCCTGAATGATCAATTTTCGGCTTCAAGCTCATCAATGGCTGGTCTTGATCGCGTGGCACTGCTAGGAAGCAGCCGGTGGTGAGGATGGAGCGATGAGCGGCATCAGAACGGAGGAGCACAATAGAGGCGATCCAAAAAGCTAAGCACAATGGCAGGTCGTTCGATTACAAAATCTTAGAGCATACTCACCGAGCTTTCGAAAATCAACAGCGTACTTTGATCACTAAATGACGTTGGGCGGAAGCCTTCACTCCCAAGACAGATGGACTCTTTTCCCTCATGCCCTGATCCCAACAGACATTGTCACCGCGCCCTTAAACATTAGGCCGAGGAGAGTGTGAGTAATCTCAAACCTGATAATCTCCCCTTTGGGGCACTGTGCTAGCCAGAAAGCCGACTTTCCGCCCGAACTTGTTCTTCCCCGCCACCTAAAACCACGATCTTCTCTCCTTCTTCAATTCTCAAACCCCCCCAACAAATCGCCCTCCACCCCCTCCTCCTACGGCTCGCCTATGTCTCAACCTCCTCCGTGCCTAACAATCACTCATCCCCCCTCCTCCCCGTCCTAGCCATCCTTCCCCACTAAACCCCCACCCCCCCAACCCCCCCCGTGGCAAACCCATTCTCGCTCCTTCCCCCCCTAGCGTAAACAACCACGATGGCAGATCCCAGCTCCGCTCCTTAATGATTCTTTGAGTTCCTACTCGCATGCATCCGTGCTATCCCGCCCAAGGCTCTGACTTTCCACCCATTCCATAATTCCGTCACGGTACCAAAAACCCCTGATTTGGATCTCTCGAGACCGGTGGGAATATTACTTTCACGGATTAAAAATTGGTTGATCTATTATACTATGTAAGAGGTCGAAGTAGCTGGGACTTTTGAGGGAGAAGAGGGGGGTGGGGGGGGATGATATGGTGAGATGGGGGTGTGGAGGGTGTGAAGGGATGGAGGGGATCCGGGTGGGCGTGTCTGACTGTTTTGCGGAGTATTGTTGGTGGAGAGGGTGAGTGAGTGTTGAGGGTGGAAGGGTTGTGGGAGAGGAGGGTAGGAGGGTAGGAGGGTGGGATAAGGTGAAAGGGATGAGAGGTGGGATATAGTGGATGGAGAGGGTGGCTATTGTTAGAGAGTAGGTCGGATTCGTGAAGGGGGGGGGAAGTGCTGAGGAGCGGGGGGGGATGTTGGAGGGATGTGATTGGTAAGATGGTGATTTCGGTTACTTGAGGGTGACGAAGGACATGGGATTTTGCAATGATCGATTTTGTTGATAACATATTGGGTATGTGTTCGATGGTATGTGGGAGAGAGAATAGTTATTGTGGCCTTGGAGCAGAGGGTTTACCAAGCTATACATGCTGTTGATGCTGATCCTCCTTTCAGACCCCAACCATCTTCCCACTCATCTCCCACAATTCCTTTTCCTTGCCCTCATCGAACGCCCACTCCGCATACCCATACTCAAACTCCTCCAACCCAGCCGGACACACCTGTTCCGATATCGACGCCCCCTCCAGATACAACCCCCCCTTGCCCTCCAATTCCGCGGACACGGCTCCGTACACGGTAGTCGCACAAGCTTGCTCCAAGCTAGACAGATATCTCTGCATCCGTTCATTGCCCCCCTCCGGTGTGAACACCTTCATCTCCTCGGCCGAGTGAAGCTGCAGATTGGGACTCTCGAAAGCACCGGGGTGGACGCTATAATCGTGCAGGCCTCGTGAGCCGTAGAGCCGCTCAATCTGGTTGCTCATGTAGATGGTGGCTGTTTTGGAGGACCCGTAGGCGAGCCAGCCGTTGTATGTCCCCTGCCAGTCCGGGTTTGAGAGGTTGAGCGGGGCATAGCGGTGTCCGGCGCTCGACACGGAAACGACGCGGGAGTGGAAGACCGGGGTGGACGAAGCAAGGAGGGTGGGGCGAAGCAGAGAGAAGAGCAGGAAGTGAGCGAGGTGGTTGGTTTGGAATTGGAGTTCATGGCCGTCAGGGGTGATGGTGTGAGGGGTGTTCATCACGGCGGCGTTGTTGATGAGGATGTGAAGTTCCTTGCTGGGACAATGGCGGAGGAACTCGGTGGCGCAGGATCGGACGCTGGAGAGGCTGGTGTGGTCCATGTGGAGGAGATGGATGCGGCCACTGGAGATTGTGGTGGAGCCGATTGCTTCCTTGGCTTTGGCAATGTTACGAGCGGTGCCGTAGATGGTCGCGCCTGTGGTGGCAAGGGCGCGGACGGTCTCGACACCGATACCAGCGGAGACACCGGTGATGAAGATGACTTTGTCTGACCAGGTATTGGTGAGATTTTCGTCTATGATGATCTGCCTTCCGGTGACGCGGGAATCGCCCGGGCCATTGAGGACTTCCCAGCGATTGCGAGCGGCGTAGCGGCCTGTCAAATGAAAGGGTTCGTGTGAAACAAGGGACATTGTGCAATGTCAAACGGAATGATGGACGGAAAAGTTTTCCAAACAAGAGAGAGGAAATGAGCAGACACGGCAGTACAATGGCTGGTTCGGCAGAGGATGTGACAGAATACACGTGCTACTGTTCGAATATAAGTGGGTAGGCTGAATGGACGCCACGAGAAGATTGGAAGAGACTGAAATCAATGTTCAGAAAGACAAGGCTTGAAGTATGAGTTCAGCATTTGATATTCTTTCCTGAAGCTGACATAATAGCTGATCTTTCCTAGATTGAACGCACGAAGGAATATGCACACCCCACCTTGTATGTGCTGGCATTCTACGGCTACCACATCTTCAAAACCAACTCGAGCAGCTGAGCGGACTCTCCCTCTCTGCTTTAGCAATTGCTCTTTGTGGTCGACTGCATAAGAACGGAGCAAGATGGAACCTATCCCAAGGCCCTCGCTATGTAGTAGAAGACATTCATAATACGAGAAGACAAACGAAGCAAAATTAGAGTGCAATTGGTCATCGAAATTTCATTTCAAAGTATCGAGGCAATGAAGGAAGTGACGACCTCGAATTTGGATCTTGACGGCGAGCATCCAGATTGAAAAAGGGTTGGATATTATATTCAGAAACGAGGAAAAGAGAGCATGAACAAAAGAACATCCGATGATTAGAAGGGCTCGCGGGTTTCAAAAGGGATGGGACACTTTCGCGCTAGTAGGCGGCCCTACCACCAAATTTTATTAGTAAACAGTGCCTGCACCTGCATCCTGCACCTATTACTACTTGCATACCACTTACATTAATAAAATATCGTCGCCACTCCATTATCCAATCAACTGCTAGTAAGGTAGTCCGTCGATTATACGCGTTAAGGCTTTATACGATAACTTAGGGTATTCTTACCGTAAGATTGAGGCTATTATAACCACTTAGGGCCCCTTCTTATTAACGGACGGTAACGTCGAATTCTCGCGATATATCCTTAAATTAATAATATAAAGGTACGCTTAAAAGCCTTTTCGCCGTACTTAAAAAGCCGTAAATACCGGACGGCCGAAGGCTTTAAGTCGTAAAATAGTTTAGAGGGTTTACGATTTTTTAAAGTAAAAAAAATACGAAGAACTATCTTATACGTACGAATCGATTATTTAAGAACTCGGCTTAAAGTACTCCGTCTTTATACTTCGATAAGAGATCTATAACCTCGACTACTTCCGCTATAAAGCCTATTAAAAAGGCTACGTTAAGCCTAGCTATATAAAGAGGAAAGTATACGGAGCGGAAACGCTTTTAACTATTAAAGGAAAAAAGCCGGAAGACTAAATAAACGTCCGGTATAATAACGAGTATTATTAAAAATAAAATAATAAAAGTAACG
>PEKF01000086.1:0-74226 GCA_003073195.1 Ramalina intermedia
ATTTTTGCGATAAGGGATTATAATCACCGGTAAGGTAGTATAATTAGCGAGGTACTGTTTTGGCTATACCGTGGGTAATACGGTACCTCGGCTGGATATAACCCCCCATGGCTGACTGCGGTATCCCATGGGACGCGCGATCTGCGGGTAATATGCAACAGCTTCTTATTCCATATCATCTTCTATTGTGAATAGCCGCTTCCGTAATGTCATCGAGTCGCACAGGAAGATGTGTGCAGGCCCTTCAATGTTCAAGAGACGACATCCTCGTCATCTTTCAAGTAAAGGCTTCAGTATCGCCGATCAAGAAAGCCTGCTTCTTTACGCCCCATGAAGTAAATCAACATCAGTCACCACTTTCAATGTTCAACGAAAATCACTTCCGATCGCGCCAATCCATGATCTATACGGTCTATCCGTAAGCTCCTACCAAGAAAAGCGGCACTCAAAGCATCATTGCGCTATGCTCGCTCGTCCAGCTTATTCCATATTGTACACCAGCCTCCCCAGCACCTCTCCTTTTTCCAATTGCTCAAAACCCTCGTTGATCTGATGCAATTGCTTCGTCTTGTACGCAGGCTTGATTCCGTAATGCGCTGCAAGATAGAATGCTTCTTCCAGCTCTTGCTTGGATCCCTGATTCGTCGCAATGAGCTTGAAGTCGCGCTCGATCAATTTCGACACGTCGATGGAGATATTCTCCGGCGGTTGGCCGATCGCGATGATAGGACCGTGTGTGTCTGTTGCCTTGAAAGCAAGATCGTATGCTTCCTGGTTACCGGCGGCAACGATGGTCCCGCTGCGCTTCACGATCTCAGAATTGGGCGTCGTTCGTGGGTTCGAGACGCGCTTGGCCCCTGAGTCTTTGGCCAATTCGATGGCGGATTCTTCAACATCCCCTGCATCGCTTGTTAGCATGTGCTCACCCGCCGAGTCGGCAATGCTGAGGATGCCTCACAAGCATGTACGCGATAGCCCATGCCACAAGCAAACTTGATGGCGAGGTAGCCTTTCGATACGTTAGCTTGTCGGACCAAGCCTCTGATGACGAGTGGCGGAGATGCTATGCAAAGCCATACCAATTCCACCGCAACCAATGACATTGATTGCTTGACCACCAGTTGTGTACTTCGATATCTTCTTGAGAGCAGCATAGGCTGTGACCCCTGCGCACATGAAGGGAGCTGCACTGAAAAATGATACTCGTCAGATGGAGGCATTACGTTCACAGGATAGCGACTGACGCTTCAAGTTCCATTTTCGGCGGTATCTTCACGGTGGAAGCCGGATCAGCCAGGCAGTACTGGCTCAGCCCGCCGCAAGGAGCTTGTGAGCCAATGGTAGTTTTGCTTGGGCAGAAGCGTTGGTTGCCACTCGAGCATTCGCTGCAAGCCTCTGGGGTTGAAGATCAGAATGAAAATGCTTCAGAAGAGGACTGGAGATCAGATACATACGACATGATGAGAACGTGGGCATAAACCCCACAGTGTCGCCTTTCGAGAAGCCCTTGACACTATCACCGACGCTCTCAACTACGCCCACAGCTGGAAGTACATGCCGTCAGACTCCACAACAGGAGGTTGTACTTTTGACGTACGCTCGTGTCCAGCACAATAAGCGGTGTCAGCGGGTCCTTGCCCTTTCCATCCCGCAAGATCCGCGTCGCAAAGGGAAGTCGCGATGACTCTGACAAGGATTTGGTTGGCTGTGGGTGACGGTATAGGGATCTCCAGTATCTGCAACGGCTTTTTGATCTACGCAGATCAGCGATCTGTCAGTGCAGTGCGTCTGACCTCAGCCAGATAAAAGAGTAGAGACGCACCCCCACAACAGCCACGGCAAGCATTGAGTTTGAAGATGAAGTATCTCCGAGGTCTCCCATGATGATGTTTTCAAAAGCGATCAAAATCGACCTTATCACTCGTCAATTCGTTTTGTTGCTGCTGAAGAAAGTCAAACTCCTTTTGAGGTGTGTCAACAGCATGTTCATGGACTTCCATTGCTGGCACATGATCTTGAGCGACACGCCGGCGTTCAAACCATTGACACCCCCATACAGGATGTACCTGCATTACGAGCCCTCTGATCCTGCCGCAGAAGAGGATCGTACATCCCAAGACCTGCTCTCTTGGGTAGATCTAGGCGAGCCACTGGTTGTATGTGCCGTCCACCCGAATTGCCAAGAATTAGATCGATACGGCACTGAAAAGGCTGTCTCGGGAGTTGGCGAGGAAACTAAGATGCTTATCAATGTAGGTCCATGTGATGTCACTATTTCAGTCCTCCGGGACTCTCTCCCATTGGCCGCGTTCACGGACAGGATCCCTGGCCAGCATAAGTATCAGTGACCTGCGCTATGCAGGAATACGTCAAATAAAGCAGGGCGATTACGGAAAAGGCATGTTGTGCGAGGCCAGTCGCAAAGGGAAAAGCAGGTGATATGATTTCAAAAGCAAAACTCTCAGTCGAGCTCGTGGGCTCCTCGTAAAGCACCTTCATCGAAAGGGGCCTTTTCTGTCTATTGTGTCAGATGTCTGGGATGTCTATATTGGAAAATCTTGTTTCCCTTTTGATCGAGCGAAGTATATACGTACCTGGGTGGCGGTGAGAAGTGCATGGTCTTTCACTCAGCAAGTGTGGGGAAAGATCCACCAGAGGCTGAGATATCTGGAGAACGCGAGTCTCGCCTCATGCGTTTTCTTTTCCTCATAGAGCGTATTTCTTGTCTTCATCGTTTCCTCCTCCACTTCCACTGTTGCTCCTTGCATCAGGAGAACCGGCCCAGTGACTGCCTGATCAGTCGCATTACGTCATGGTAACTGCACCGATGCCGCGGGCTTCGCTCCCACGTAAACCCCGAGCTCAGCGCCATCGATCTCGGCTTCTCCCAAATTGGCCCATCATGGGATCAAGGTCAACAGGGTAGACCCTGGAAGCCCTTCGAAGGCGGTCTGAAAGCCGCGCATTAATTGGCATATCAGTGTTCTGCTGTTGTTGCGCATGTCCTGGTACACCGGTACATGCTGCGACATTGTGCAGTGGTGGAGCTAGGCTTAAGTCTCCTATTGGTCGGCTTGCCACAGAATGATTTTCCTCTCAAAAACATACGGACACAGGCGCCAGAAAGCCGCTGTTGTTATGCCATGAACACTGACCACAACGCTTCCGACGACTGATGATGCTTCACAGAACAAGGCTTCAACAACACCAACACTACGCCTCGGGAGGCAAGGCGCTTGACGGTCCGAGATCGCGTCAATGGTCCTCATACGGCAAGCAGACCATCTCTGGGGTTACATCGTCTCTGGCCCAAGAAAGCTTATGTATTGAGGCCACAGAAAGTGGCCGACATCTGCATGGGTCTTGCGACGGCGGCTATTTTCAGCAGGGTTTATCGTACGCCTGATCTCGTTCGATCTGTAGCTCTCGTCTTCAGGGTCAAGCTGCATGGTGTCTAAGCATTGCCCTCTCAAATTCATTATTTCACATCACAGCTCGAGCTTGTAGCCGGGGCCGATCGCTCGCTCCTCTCATGGCTTCCAAAGATGCCCAAGAAGCCTTTGCGTTCCCAAGTCTGTACAGAGCCACTAAAGAGCCTTGCAATTATCTTTTGAGGCAAGTGAGTACGGTATCCGTCTCAGACCCCAAATCTCACGTGGAAACGCATGCTTGGGTGTCACAAATGCTGTACGTCTTGAGACTGCTCATTCCCTACCATGTGCAAGGTGCTGACTGATAGCGCAGGGCATTAGGACTGCTCTCTTAACCAACACTAGGCAGAATTAATGATTCAAGCGGTGAACATTGTTGGGAAACATATAGATGAGATCCTATTAAGCAAAATTATTGATTTTGCTTGCTCCTGCGTTTGGCTGGCCTTATCGGTACAACGGATTCCAGTCCATTAATGTCCAGTCAAATTGTTCCAAGCCATGATCTTGCGACGACTGTCCGAACATGTTGAGGTTCAGCTCCAGATCATCTTGCCCTCCCAGTCCATAGACCAGATTATTGAAGCTAGAATTCATCGGCAAGGAGATTGCGGCATCCGCGTTGCGGCCGTAAAGGTCGTTCTCGCGCTCTTCACAGGCAACATGCGCCTGCTGTGCCATCTTTTGTTTGATTTTGCAGACGATCCTTGGTGGCACCGATGGACTTTCGTTCTGGCTAGTCGCAGTTTCGCGGGCCCTCCAAGCTTGGAGTATAACTTTGCTGAAAAGCTTGAACAGAGGATGACCATTTTGCTTCAAGAAAGAGAATTGAGCGTCATAATTATCACTCATGGCTGTCCAGATGTGGTCCGTGTGTTCGCCCAATGGTCGCATGCAGATTTCTTGTGCCGCGTGCATATACGCAAGGAAAGGGAAATGGAAATGCAAATACCACGTGTAGCTTCTGGCAAAAGGGGACGACACAATGCGTGTGTCACACTCGAGCATGTCTATGGCATGGAAGAGTGCAGCGTTGCGTTGTGCCGCTGTCAGCGGCGCAGATGAATCCGCAAAGTCAGCGTAGTGTTTTAGGAGACGATTCCTGGCAATGAAGCCGCGAGCCGTCCAGATCGTCATGAAATGAAGCGGGTTCTCTCGGCTGCAAAAGGCCAAGTATCTCTCCTCGATCTCTTTCTCCAGAGCGGCTAATCCTGAATCATTCTCACCAGTCTCGACGTGTCTTGCCATGGGTTTCAAAGCTGGATTGACAAAGTCCAGATGGAACGCACTATGGCGTACGGAGTCACCCAATACGCTACACACGACAGCGAACACGGCCTCGCTGGATCTTTCCTGGCTTATTGGTCGTTCTTTCATCTCCGGCTGCAGCTCAAAGTCGTTGAGGTTGAGTGGAGTCCTGCAATCCCAGGTTGGATCCAAGGTTGAGGTCTTTGTACCGGCCAACCCACAAATGCGGGTGTCGAAGAGTACTAGAGACCACCAGAGCCTTCGGCGCATTTCAGCCTCGAAGATAGAAAACTTGCCGTGTGATGATTCGTGGTGGAGGCCCATACGTTGTGCAATGCGGATCGCAACGCCGAGCAAGGAAGACAAGGATTCGGGATCCACGACGGGTCTGATTGAGATCTGGAGTCGTCAGCCTAGTGATGAAATTCGGACTCAGCAGGCTCACCAGGTATAAAAACAAAGCGGTCAAACAGTCCCGATCAACTGAGCGCATGAATCGACAACTCATTAACGCCTGCTGACAGCCGGACTGGTATCTCGCGAGAAGAGCTTCCTTTGATGAACCAAACATGGCAGGACACTCATCTTCGCTAAGGCTCATTAGTGATACGCAGTAAATACTGAACATGAGCGCCGCCAGCTCGGGCTTGATGCGGGTCGTGTCACTCGCGGCATCTATGAGACGTGCCTGCAGGGTAGGGGCGTGAGTGACTTTGAGCAACGGATTGACATTGTCGAGGTAGATCTGCCACAGTCTAAAGATCTGGATCTGTTCTGGGTGAAGGGTCGAGATGTCGGCCCGTTGAATGCTCGAGCCGAATAGGAGATGGCTGCTATCCCGATACAGTTCGTTCCAGGCCGCTTTGATCCTGCCAGGGACTATCATATCATCATTCGAGTCATTGCCTTCTTCATCGTCGCCAGTCTGTAAGTCAAGCGTCAGCTCAATGTTGTCTTACCAGTGAAGATATCTCAAGTACAGGTATTCCATGCTTCAATGCTTGCCAGATATTTCTGGAGCAAGGCTTTCAGTTGCTATCAAATACGACTAGGGCGAAGTACAAACTTCGTCTCATACGCAGGCTCTTCTTTGGTTTGTGTCGGAGAAGACAATGATTGATGTGCACGTTCAGCGGCTAGTGGCTGCTCGTCATCCTGGGAGGCATCATCCGTGTCAAAGGATTCCCTCTCTGTAGCAGGAGCACTGTCATGGAGAGGCTCGAACTTGACGTTACTACTGCGGAGCAAGTGTTCGTAATGGCGAAGACGATCCAGCAAATCCCGTTCCGGAAATCTCCTTCGACGATAGCGAGCGACTCGCGCGGTGGCAGGCACGCACTGTAATTTGGACTTGGTACAATTGGTGCATGGGAAAGTGCGACTAAGCGGGTTTAAGATTTAGCTCTGCTGTTCTCGATAAAGAAACGAACAAGTCCTGTATCATATTGACTTACTCGCACTTGATTTTACGCTGTTGGCAGGATATACACGAAAGCACCCGCGGCGACTTCGCAGATTGCTTGTTGGATGCGCTCTTGTAGCTTCGCTCTGAAGACAGCATCATGGGCACGATGTGAAAGGAGAGTGAAACGTATGAGCTGCGAACGCGGAGTGTGTTGATGGAGTCGAAAAGAAAGAAGGAGCGGCTGCCCCTTTCGTTATTTGACTGGCGGGGAACGCCAAGCCCGACGTCTGCTCCGCCCTACGCCCCGGACTTTTCTAAGTCTCCGGCGCTCGCGGCGGTAAGGATCACCGGGTCGATACTAACATTCCGTCCTCCAACTTACACTCTGTTTTTCGGAATTTTTGTATTCCCCATGCAAGGACATTGGACTCCAAAGATGACTACAAATAGGACCGCAACTGCCACACTGGCGCTCTGCTCGTCTGAAGTGGCCCAAGATCATCGATCATGTCGCCCAGAAGATCTCTGCAGACGGCGCAACACGAGTCCAAGATTTCACAGCCATCCGACGAGGACGCCGAATATGATGATGCAGAGAAGAACTTCCGGCCAAAATCTCCTAAGTTTTGGATGATCATCATCGGCGTGTATGCCTCAATCTTCCTAGTTGCATTAGTCAGTCTCGCTGAAAATGGATCTCCTGCCTCCCATTAATGATCTCTGACAGGATCGGATGATCATTGCCACTGCCATTCCCAGCATCACCAACGAGTTCCACTCAATTGCCGATACGGGCTGGTACGGAAGTGCTTACATGCTGACCGCTGCCATCTTCGTTCCGCTTTCGGGCCGCGTCTACCAGCTCTATCCTACAAAATGGGTCTTCCTTCTCTCAATACTGGTGTTCGAAATCGGCTCTGCTCTTTGTGGCGCTGCTCCGAGCTCTGTAGCTTTCATCATCGGTCGGGCCATTGCTGGTATTGGTGCCGCGGGCATCTTTTCTGGTGGCATCATGATCATCGTTCCTCTTGTCCCCCTTCGAAGGCGGCCCATCTTCACCTCATTCTTCGGCATCGCTTTTGGTGTCTCGTCGGTGCTCGGGCCTCTGATCGGTGGATCTTTCACTGACAATCGGTGAGTCTTCTCCTTTACCTTCAAGGTACATGTGCTGACCATACGTCAGAGCTCTGACCTGGAGATGGTGTTTCTACATCAATTTGCCCATTGGCGGTTTCACTTTTGTCGCCATACTACTCTTCCTCCATCTCGGCTCTCCGCCGCGGAAAAAGCTCTCTATCATAGGTCAAGTGAAGCAACTCGACCCAGTTGGACTTTTATTCCTCGTGCCCTCTATGGTCTGCCTCGTCTTGGCTCTCCAGTGGGGCGGCACCACCGACCCCTGGTCTGCTCCACGCATCATTGGTCTTCTCCTTACCTTCGCGGTCTTGATGATCGCGTTCATCATTGTCGAGTTTCTGACGCCAGACACCGCAATGGCTCCAATGCGTGTCGTACTAAACCGTTCCGTTGGTGGCAGCATGCTCTTCATGTTCCTCGTCTCCGGCGCAATGATGGTAGTGGTCTACTACCTGAGCATTTGGTTCCAAGCCGCCCAAGGCCAATCGGCTGTGGAATCTGGGATCCGCACGATGCCTTTGGTGCTCTCAATGACCTCCATGGGAATTTTCAGCGCCATCCTCACCGAAAAACTTGGCTACTACAACCCAGCCATGCTGCTCTGTCCGGTCCTCTCCGCCGTTGGCGGTGGAATGCTTTCAACCCTTACGCCCGCTGCAGGCAGCAACCACTGGATCGGCTACCAAGTCCTCTTCGGTCTCGGCATCGGCAGCGGCTTCCAGACCTCCACGCTTGCGCCCCAAACCGTTCTGCCTCGCGCCGATGTACCCCTCGGTATGGCGATGATGTTCTTCATGCAGCAACTCGGTGGTTCCGCTTTCATCCCAGTCGCCCAGAACATTTTCTCCCGCCAGCTTCTGGACGGCCTCTCTGGCATAGGTGGGGTCAACGCAGAAGCTGTAATTGATGCAGGAGCGACCGCATATCGTGGTGTGGTGCAGCAGAATGACGTGAAGGCTGTCATGGATGCATACAGCGACGCTTTGACGAGGGTCTTGATCCTGGTGGCTGCCATCAGCGCTGCCACAATGCTGGGGGCAGCGATGGTCGAGTGGAGGAGTATCAAGGCCAAGAAGAATTCCTCTGGCAAAAGTGAAGACTGCAATGCTAATGAGACCGATAGAAAGGACAAGCGGAGGGTCAAAAGCTCCGAGTTGGGAGATAATAGCGTATAGTGAGGGTTAATGTAGCGGCCACCAAACAAAGATTTCATAGTCAGCAATGAAACACTGCCAACGACAGCCTCGTAGGATTTTAATAGATAAACAAGAATGAGGTTTGCAAGATGAAAAGTCAAATGAGCCAACTCTAAGTCTACCGCATGATCAGACTCGCCTAATTCAATTATCACAGGTCTCACGTACGCGCCCAAACTCCTCCCAACGCAGTTCTAATTTCTAAAGAGATATCGTCGTTTGACTTTAATTCGTCCTCATCACAGTAAATTTCACAATAGTCTTTCAGCCTCCGCGCCAACCCACGAGACCCACACACGATCCTCCCCCTCAGAACCAGGCTTCCTACCCTCATGATCGGCAAGGTGTTACCAGAGATGCTTGAACAAATGGTTGGCCTCCCCTTCTAGAAAGTGAAGACTGCTTATCAAGGCCCGCACTCAGCTACAAAAACAATGGACTAAAATTCTTGATTTCGCCCCTGCAAAAGGCCATTGAGCAGCGGAGAAAAAGACCTCAATTAATCGGGTCTACATTGCAGAATTCATGCTTCAAGAGATTTTGCCCCTCGCAACGTGCTAGACCATCGACGAAAGCTAGTGGCTTGAGATTTCATCAGCGTAATCGGTTTTGAAGGGCAAGAAATGATCAGCCGAACGACAGGGTCTAACAACCCAGAAGCTGTTGTTGCGGCACAGAACTGCACAGCATGCGTTGACCATCACGATCAAGGCACGCTTGCTGTGAGTAGATAGAGCAGCTAATGTTGTTAGGGTGAGAATCTTACCGTGGGAAAGCGGTGCCGTGGAATCTGAACAAAGCGATACGAGAATGGACGACTCGTGCCAAGGACGGAATTGATCGAGAGAAGATGAATGACGGCAGGCGTCAAGGTAAAGAGACACTTGAACCCATTGCTGCGCATTTTTGACCCGTCAAAGAGGGAGTCTAATGGAAAGGCGGAGCTTGAAGATCCAGAACCTTACTCTGCAGGACCGATTGCACACAATTGATCTCTGTATCTTAGAGTCAGGATAGACCAAGCATGAGGAGCCTGAGCGCGGTCAAAGACTTTGAGAACGATGAGATGCCTGCCCAGCTGCATGGTAGAACGCATGAGAATACCAGCTTGAGCTTTGTGGCGCTTGTCACCCTTGAAGATCGAGCTTTGAAGCCTGTTCGAGCTCTCTTGAGGTAGCCGTGATTATACAGAGCGGATTTGAAACTTCATTAGGTGCGCCGATGCATAGGTAGGATGAATATACATTTAATACATTGCTCAAAATTTGGCAGTAACAGTGACTGGATGGGCTCACGACGTCTGACAATGTTACAGCGTACGAGAAGCATATTCTCAAAGATGGATAAAAATCCCAGGAGATCCCTGCACTATCATAGTGGGTGGCAAGCCATTTCCGGACGTGTCATGACGGCTGATAAAAAACTTTCAATCCGGCCCAAATGCATTTACACCGGCTCCTACGTACATGATCGGTGTTCAAACATGTGGTGGGGATGGCCTCAGCATCTTCGTAAAACTGGTCAGGCGCAAACTCGTGGATTTCGCTGCCATCGATCGATGTATTGATCAGGATCTGACACAGAGTAAAAGTCTATGCATTGCATCAATTTCATTTATCAACGACCGGATGATATAAAATCTGCGCTTCTCGCGACGGGCTTCGAAGTGGCCGAATAATCCATCAGACGAAGCCGTGAGCTTGGCAATATCATCGAGATGTTTTAGCAGCCGCTGAGCTACTTATGGTTGACATAGTTTTGACTAAGATAGGAGAATCACGAACAACCTCTGTATCGTCACTGTTTTCGCGTTTGGTAGCGGGAGTGGTTTTTTCTGGAGCTGCAGAATGCGATGAACAAGGCGTCGGACGGTAGATGCAGTTTACCGCCGGAAAGGGACGGAATGGATATTGGAAAACTTGGCACGCAATGCTTTGGTGGTAATAAAGGGTTAAGACAGGGTATGTCGGTGGCGGGACGGTATATCAGACGTATGAATAATGGTAGATTTGCTTCACTTCACGTAACAGCAAATTCTACTGAAGACTCCTCCAGGCTTTCGCGAAGGCAGGAGCGATGCATCCAGATGGTTTTACTTTGCAGAATCTTATTGGGTTAAGTAAATAGAGGTAAGTAATAATTGAAACGTGAAATACTCGAAACAAAGAAAGCTCAAGGCCTTTTTGAAAGGTAGATATATCTGTTAGATCTCAATGTTCCTTAAATTGACATGGGCTATCGACCTATTCTTCCTGACCTACGATAAACCAACCGGGTGCGCGGCGTTGGCAAAGAGACCATCATCTGGGTGAGCGCCGGTGCCCGACTCCGCGTCCTTGGTGATGTCGTACAAGATCTTGTAGTCGGTGAAGTTGGACAGCTTCTTCGCGTCGGCGAAATGCTCAGCGTTCCCCACGGCGATGGAGACCTTCATACCCTTGATGCGCGTCTTGTCGATCTGGTCGCCATTGCGCTGCAGTGACTGGATCAGCTTGGGAACGTTTGGTAGCAGGATGTGCAGATCTTACGTCGGTGACTCGCCAATGGAAATGCTCGCTCAGGAATGGCACCACATCCTCGGGAGCCATACTCTTCAAGACATCGATTTTGCTGGTTTTGCCCTCGCCATCATGTTTGATCTGCTGCTTATGGCGGGTGAGGAGGGCATTGGTCAGAGGTACTTGACCGGACGAGAGATGCTTGTCGCGCTTCTGCTGGGCACAATTGGCGCATCCGCCTTTGTTAAACTCGATTGAGTCAGAGAAGTTGTAGATCTCGCCGACTTGGGTCAAAGCTTGAGCGACAGCCTGGCCTTTCCCATGTGGTACGTTGCCGATGAAGAAATGAATGGTGAATGGGTCGCCATCAATCGCATACCTGATCATCTTTAGTGACAATCATCAAGCAAAATTCAAAGACTCACTTCTCGTAAACAACATTGGCAACATAGTCGGGAGCCGCGAGAACGTCTGCGAGGACATCCTCTGGTTTCTTGCCATCCTCCAATGTCGTAATTTTGACCCCATTGACTTCTTGCCCTGCAATTTGGTGGCCAATCTTTGGTGCTGAGTCATTGGCGGCCACGTCTGGGTGCGTGATTGTCTTGTCATGGGCTGGATCTCTTGTCTTGGTCACGGCTGCTTTCCTTTGCGCAGATGCAGCGGAGTTGTACTTCTTGTTGAGATGTACGCTCAACTCTTCGGCAAGTTTGTCCTCGTCAAAGACGCCCTTGTTCGTATATTTCCATCGTTTTGTTTCGGGATACGTATAGCCAAAGGCCTCAGGACTCCAAGAATCTCTCGCATTGAAATAGTCGCCATATTCGTTCGATCGGAAAGGAATCAGATTGACTGTCGCGTCGGGATCGTTCTCAAGCCACTCCTTCGATAGCTTGGGATGCAAGCCTGCCCAAAGCTCCATCATGCGATCCACGTTGCTATACAATTCAGACGGCATCTTCGAAGTCAGCAGAACGGTGACTCACGCGTGGTGCAGCCAGAACAGAGGATCCATCGCGCCGACCGCGGGCGCGCCCATATGGCCATGGCTACCTCCTCCCCAGTCATGTAGCACATCATGAATGTCCTCACAGGCGGTGTAGTGCTCCGAATTTCCGCCCTTCTCAACTTTCTTGGTGGCGAACTCGGGGAAAGGCGTGATAAGAAGGATTCGGTAGAACCAATCTCGAAGGGTTCCTGAAAGGTTCCCACCGCTTTCCGCTTTCCAAGCCTGAAGCTGATCTTTGACCCCGTCGTTGTTCTGGATGCCATCGATGTAGTCCTGCTGGAGATAGACATCCTTTGCGTCAGCCCCGTCCACGTAAGCATGACGACTTGTGGCCGCTGTGCGGGTGTACTACAGGCAAATTAGTATAGCCTGAGGGAACGGATGATGGCGCCTACGGGCTCTTTGGTGACAACGTCGGGGTCTAGTTTAGGATCTCCCATCTTCACCCCATCTTTCATCCAGAACTCATAGAAGGGATTTTTCCTCTTTTCCATCCCAGTCGGAGTGCGGACGTCTACAAACTCCTCCCTGACAAGCAGAGGAACATTGTAATTGGGAACATCACCTGGCTTGTCGACTTTCTTGGTGGCCCAGTCCCAGAAGGGAAAGCGCCATTGAGCTGCCGCCTTTCGAAGCTCCTTGTGCTCTTCTTCAGGGTACTGGGGAATGATGTCATTGATCATGACCTCGTACATCCGTTGCTTTGAGCAAGTCAGCAAAAGCCCGGGATCCAGTAGGCACATCATCACCCACTTCGAGGAGAACCACGTAAGGCCTATGCCAGACAGGAAAGTTAGGCTGGCCATGCATACAATAGTTCTTGTTCTCGAATGGTGCGCCATCCCATGGGACGATTGGCTGGTTGTGGATCCCAGCAATTTGATAATAAGACAGCTTATCGTGTGGATCGGTATCGTACATCTTGGCCAACGCTGCCAGGGCGAGCGAATGTTGAGTGACATGGATAGGACGCTTGGATTTCCACCAGTCATCTGCTTCCATGCGGACCGGCACCTCTCCATTGGGGCCACGACCCGCTTGGATACCTCGGATAGGATAGTATGAGCCAGGCATGATGCAGACTGTCCAACAAATCTGATCAAGTGTGAATAACTCGCTGGATTGCCAGGACCGGGAAGATAAATCTGCGCAAACCCTCTCAACTTATATGTCGTAAGGCAGCACGAGTCGAGACTCGGTGTCCCTCGGGAACATCGCTTGAGACAGTATTTGACGATGTGGCATCTCAATATGCCCACTAGCAATCACTTGTGGAAGATGCCGGATGTCTTCAAGCCCCTCGATAGGAGCTCTCACTGGACAAAATTGTCTCAGTGACGACCCATTGATCAAAAAGAAGATCGATCTCATGGTCGACGCCTGCACGGGACTCCTCGGGCTGGGGTTGACGCTTTGGCGCTGAACCCACTTGAACAAACCAACAGAGCCTAGAGTAGCAAGCTCATGCGTGCAACGTCATCGTACTATATCAGGATGCATTTGACACAGATTTCGTCTCCAGCTGCCGAGTTGTACAAAACGTGGCGGGAGCGGAATCCTTCGGACTTGCGAGACACCACGCTCTTTGGACAAGTTTGAAGAAGCGAAAATCGCCAACATGCTGCGTTCATGCATCGTAAGACATACCTGAAGCGAGTGAAGCCACGGCTGAGCCCTAGCGTCAAGCACGAAGCTCTCAAGATGCTGCCTCAACCTGCAGGCATGATGCGGGGTCGAGAGGTCCGTCGCCAACAGGCCTCTCTTCAATCTTTGCACGAAATGCAAGCGGGCCAACCTTGTGAAGTGAGCCGACCGACCGTGAGCCAAAAAGCCTGACAAAATACCACGGACATTACAAATAGAAAGCTGAGCTCCAGCAACAGCAAGAGTGCTGACGGATCAATCGGATTCTTGACTGAGGACATCCGGCCGGGTGTTAATCTCCTGCGTTCATCTTGCATAGCTCGTACATAAGTCAGAGCGGTAATGCAGACCTCAGACAGGAAGACATCGGTGCTGACAAGTATAAATCGAGCCATCAGGTGGGGTGAAGTCGAATGGCTCGGCTCGGTTCGGTCTTCCCTCACACTGGAGCCCCTTGCCTGCAGAAACAGTAGACCCTGCATCAACTCCGCATCGAATAGATTGGCACCTTAGAAGTGTCCCCATATTTTTGGTTGTATGAGTTCTTACAGGGTAAAACCCCTCTCAAAATCCGATGCGGCCCAAATCAGATCGCGCGGCAGCCTCGCCTCTGACCGGCCACCAAATCATGTGCATCAGCTTCATGTACCCCGCATGAAAGGCATCCTGAAAAGGATGGGGAATGTCCAAATGTCATATGTCAGTATGGTAACCTCCGAGCGCATTGTATAGTTGGTACGTAATACTCCAGATGGCTGAGGCAAGCCTATTCCGTACACCCGACTCTGCGGCTGAACAAACAACTGCGCCAAGCCAGCTTCTGTCTTTAAGATTCTTTGGGGACCATAGTCTGGCCTTCAGCAAATGATTGCATGACGACCTGATCGACAGCGACACCATTCAAAGCTTTGTGCACGTACATGTTGATGCGTAAGTCCCGAGAGGCAGCTGGCCGTGAATGAGGTGGAATGAGATCGCAAGAAAAAGAGCAGTATGAGCAGGTGTTGCTGCGGCGCTGGCCTTCAAAGGCATCAGGTCCAGCATTGCTCGATCCAAGGAAAAGAAATTAGAATGAAACGTTGTCTGTGTTGCAAGGAGGGTGAAAAGGACTTGGAACATTTGGGCAGAACTCGGGGCAAAGTTCTCCCGATCCGGACATTTCCTTCTCATGCGGAAAAGCTTCGACAACGAGGACAGTCAAGACAGTGTTGCACCTCAGCTATCCACAACAATGTCTCATCTAGGAGGAAATTCCGTAGTGCCATCCCATAAAATTATCTCACGCCCTCCACCTTCTCTGCACCCCACAATCTCCGCCCCCTACCTCCCCTATTCCCGCCAGAGCCGGCTTCAACCCGTAGCCTGCCAACGCGTACGGACTGCATGTCGCATTTGCGTACGTCCACACGGCACACGTCGCATTGTCGCCGCAGATGCTCTGAGGTTCCACGCCTTGGTAGGGTACGACCTGCTGCGGGGGCGAGCAGCGCTTGTTGAAGACGTTATCAAGCGCGATGCCAATGGATATTGCGTCTCCAACATGGGTCACGAGGTCAGGACCGGCCACACCAAGCGAGACAGCGGCATCGTAGACGGTGTGGATGAAGTAATGGATGCTTGGCGCGGGGAGGTCCATGAAGCGGTGGATGGAGGTCTGGGAGGAGGAGCCTAGGGTAGATGAGTGAGATGTTCATGGTGGGAATGGCGGGGCTCAGGCTTACCATTGTACTTGGGGACCGAGCCATCGGTGCAGCCGAGGAGATAGCCAAAGTATTGATAGAACCCCACCATCATCTTGTACTGGTTCGATTTGGTATTCCAGGCTGGTACATTGTTGCGAAGAGCGGGCACAGAGCCGCCGTCGAGGAAGCTGATGGCGACTGCCTTCCCATTGCGGTTGTTGGATCTCCAAGTACCGTTAAAGTATGGCACCAAGTTGATGTCGGTGACGGTATCGCAAGGGTCTCTGTACTTCGCTTGCGGGTCCAAGATTCCAGTAGATTGGTAAGTGCCGTTCGGATCAGCAGGCCAAGGATCAGCCACAGGCACAAAGTTGCCTGTGAATGCCAGGTTGATCAACTTGGTGATCCAAGCCAGCTGCGTGCCATTCGAGGGAGCGTATGCTTCACAGATGGTTTGATTTGTGGGCGTCAGGCTGTGGGGGACGAGCTTGTGCAAGGGAAGGTCAACATGGCCCTGGACAGGCAGGAGATTGCATTGATCTTGAGCAAGCGCGAGGTGAAGGATGGAGACAGACAGCAAGATGAGCGCATTGAGGGAACGCATGATCATGGTGAGGCTGGTACTGGCTGGACCTGCGTGATGGAAGTTTGAAGCTGGCACAAATCTTTCTTAAGATGACGGAAGAGCACGGAAGAGTGAGCGAGTACACCATCTCCAAGATTTTGACATGCAAATCGCCTGCCTATCGACAACGAGTGATGGTGTAATCTTGCATGGATTTTGGGCCAGGGCTCCAGTCGTCGGTGAGGCTGACATCCCCCTTGACTAGCTCAATCAGTAGACCAAGAATCCTCAAAGCGAGAGTGCACGAGAAGATTTTGGATTGTCATCAGGGAGCGTCTAGGGTCCCACTACCTTTGCCAGATTCGGAAGAAATTTCAGCTTACCATGGAAGCCTCCAAAGAAGGCAACCGTCAGGGGCATCGCAGCGAGCGTCTTGCCGGTAGCAATTCTCTGAGTCAGATGGACGGCTACAGATGTCCATGCTCACCGATATTGTGATGGCAGAAAACGCATTGCAGCTGGAGAGTACCGGTGAAGAATATTTTACTTCAAATTTAGGACGAATGCATGACAGATCACACACACGTGGCGAAACTCTGCGAAGTGCATATGCACCGTTCCTAGACACATATGCAAGATCGAAGATCCCCCATGAGCCCGACACAGCGGTGAATGTACCTGTACTCACTTTTGCCTGGTTGAACGTTGATGCAACTTTCGGTGACCGTTTAGAATCGGTGGAAATACTGGGAATTGACGCGACAGCGCGACATCAACAAGAGGTCACCGCTAGGAGGATTGCAGGATAATCCCTGCATCTAAGATTGTGGAACGTGGTCGTACTCATGCCTCAGACAAGTTGCTGGTTTAGGTGAAAGACGAAAGAAGGAGCAAAGGAGCGAAGGAGTTTTGCGATGGAAAGGCAATTTGTAGGATTGGTACCGAGTGCGTAGCTGCCAGTCTAGCCAGACCTTCTACGTCATATCTTGGCATGCCAAGCCTTGCCATGTTTCACACCCACCATCCCTCGATCCATCATCCTGCCGATTCATTTGACATCCAATCATTTTGCTGCGAACTGCAGATTATGCGATCATTCAAGTTCGAGCCACGCGTCGTTTCTGCCAAGAACAGGTGGAAATGCGACAAGGTCATTGCCCGTTATCCTTGCAGGAACAAGGGCATGGGCAAAACGTGTCATATATCATTCAACATCTCCCCAACCAGATATCCTTGTACGCACAATGCGTGTGTGGGAACATAGCAGTACATCTTCCAAGCTCTCTCCGATGTCAATGAATCCGAGACAAGTGTACATTACAATTACTTTGTAACATTATTGTTGAGCAGATATCGAAGACAAAATTCTCAAAGCACACCTTCCTTGCCCTTACCAAGAATGCACTCACACAGTACCCTGTTTGGCAGTCTCACGCTTCCTCATACCAGCGATATCCAGATCAACGAGCTTGGGACCATTGGCGACCCCACGAACCTTCAGTCCCGAATCAATCTGGTCGACCACGTTGGCACTCGTGTAAGTGTTCCAACTCTGACAAAGGTCGGAAAGCGAAGAGGGAATGGCAAGATTCTTGATATCATTTGGACGCTCCATGATATTGGTATACAGTCCACCAGAGATGTGCCATGCGATATGACAGTGGAATGGCCAGACTCCCGGATTATCGCTACTCCACTGGAACACCTGATGGCAGCAGTGTGGTCAGCGTGAGTCAACATTGACTTCGATGCAACTCGGGATAATTCGGAAGGACTTACATTATGGCCGTACGCGGGCAATATCTGGACGTCTCGCCTTTGAGGATTGTTGGCATTCGTAATCGACCCGTCCCAGGGTCCGTCGCCAGAGCTCAAGACTTGCATCTCGTGTCCGTGCAGATGCCAAGGATGTGAAGTCGGGCTCTGGTTCTCGACCACCACCCGGATCGTCTGGTTGCTCCCCACGTTATATACATTCCATTCAGGGTCAAATGGATACGAATCGTTGCCATTCTTCGCAAGCAACAGCAACGGATTGTTGTAGTTGCCCCTGAACGAACTTTCGTTCACTGTCCAAATCAAATGGCCGGTAGCGTTTACGCTGACATTGACAGCCATATTGATCGTTGTTGAAGGGTCCGCGACAGGTATCTCGTATGCCGGCACCGCCATCCCATCGTTCGTGCATGGATCTGTCGTGTCCGGCTGAGCAATCGATGTCTTTGGATTCGGGGACGCCGAGGTATTGGCATTCTGATAGTAGATTGCTGCAAGCGCCAGCGGTTGGTTGGCAGGCTCGGTGCAAGCTCCTTGAGCCAGCAGGGATCGCATCCAGTAGACATCCCCCGAGTGGCCAGTACCTTGAACAATGACATCGGTCCGTTGGCCAACCTGGAACAGTCATCAGTTGGCCCCAGTCTCGAAGACTTGGGAAGACCTACGCCTAGCGTCACGACGGTCACATTGTACGGGTTGACTTGGATGAAGTCATTCGCAATCACCGTCATGGTATGGTTGTCGATACTGAATTTCTGGATACCTTGCACACCAGCGTTGACCAGTCGCAGGCGGTGAGATTTCCCACTGGTGAAGTTGAATTTGGAAAGTCCAGCATCATTTACGCAGGTCCCGCCAAGAGTGTTGCTGCTACAGTCGAAGTTCATCTTCCCATTGATCAGGTTGTTATCCGACGCTGGCCTTGCCTTGCTGAGATCAGTGCCCTCGATATCCTTCACGATATCAAAATAATCCCGATGGAAGTAATCGGTCAGGAGCACTGGCCCTACATCGATGTCATGGGAACTTGTCTCTGGGCCGTAGATGACCAATGGACCCCACAGACCGCCGGCGTATTGGGATGAATAGTGCGAGTGGTACCATGTGGATCCGTGGGGCGTGGCCTTGAAGCTGTACGTGAAACTCGCACCCGGCGCGATAGGGCATTGAGAGACCGTGGGCACGCCATCTTCCCATTGTGAATTTTGCTGCATCAGGCCATGCCAATGCAAGGTCGTGCCTTCTTCTGGGTTCTCAATCTTGTTGTTGACCGTGACTTGGATGGTATCGCCCCAATTGGCCTCAATCATTGGCTGTACTCCATCAGACAAGCAACATACAGATAGGTAGTATGGGAGAATTACCCCAGGGAATTGCCCGTTGATAAGGAGTGTGGTCTTCTCGAAGCCATCGGGTGCTACGGTTCCTCTTGCGATGGTGAAGTCATAGGATCTCACGACTCCGGTGTCAGGTGCGTCCACGTATGGGTCAGAGTTGCTTGCGCCTTTGGTCCCCCAAGGATAGCCGTTTGTGATGGGCTTGCAAGTTCGTCAGCAGACGACTTTATCCTTGCAACATGGGACGAGTATGACGAAAGAATATTCTGTGCCGTCAGATGGTAGGGGTATGCCGGGTTTCTCACATTGTTGGTCAAGAACTGCGGCAGCTGCTTCGCTTGAAAGGTACCAATGGAAGTGCCTCCTGCAAAGCGGACATCAAAATTAGGCTATGGCCCACACGCATCTTTCGCCAGACTTCATACCGTTGGTTGTGCTCTGAGATAGTGCCGCCGTCAGAGCAACAGCTTTGCTCAGGAGAGAGGACACAGACATGGTTTGACTGAAATGCTGAAGGAGTTGCTCTGGATCGCTCTTGCCAATGCGAAGTGCTGACAGTGTTCAGCACAAAGGGATATCAGGCCCCAGGTGCAGGAAACGAAGATGAAGAAGTTGTCAGCTTGAGGACATCTGAATTTAAAGCAGGCATAGCTTGTTCGAGCTCCTTTGAACGAAAAGGCATAGTTGGAAATGTCGAGTTCACCTCGTCTCATCCGCCTTACGGTCATCATGGCTACCACTTTAGACCATCATCAGACTAAGATGTCAAGGTCAATAGATTGAATCAAATCATATCCTTGAGTATGACCGCTTCCAGACAGCACACATGCTTTAGGTGGCCTATCCCGAATACGCTCAGTCGTTCCCAGATCCTTGAAGGCGAAGCTTCACCGAGGATCACGGAGCTCCATCTAGGTCTGCCATGTCCATTGGAATCTGGATCGTCAACGCTTGATCTTACCGAAGGGACGGTAGCGCATCAGCTTGCGCTAACCCATGACATTAGGGTGCTAAATGAACGGCAATCCTTGCATCGCGTTGCTGAGATCTTGCTATATTGGCGTTCGCCGAATCGTGCATGAGACGATCATGCAAGGCACTAGAGATCGATGCCTTGGCCGTCAGGTCCAGCTACCTATTCAGGAAACATGAATGTCATCATCATCATCTCTAGATGCTAGATTGGGCTGAAGCATCAAGCGAAGCATCACATGCGTCCCAAACCAAGATGGGCGGAAGTTCGACGGCGACGACTCCTTCAACGAAGATCACGAGCTACGACCATGCATCGAAAAGACATAAGGTCGGACGCACGCCAGCACTTGCTCTCCTTCATCCATCAACTTCTCACGTCATCCTGCACTCCACGATCCCCAGTCTATCACCCAGCTCAGCAGTCAGCTCACCATGCATTCCCCCCCCACGCTCACCGTCCTCACCGCCATCCTCTCAGCAGCCTCCACCGCTTCCACGGCCCTGCTCCCGCGCCAATCCTCAACCGATCAATGCAGCGCCAGCCTCAACAGCACCAGCACCACCAATGGCACCACCACCTCCAACAACAGCACCACCCCGGCCCCCCTCTCCGCCCTGCTCACCACCTTCCTCCCCTTCACCCCCACCTCCCCCCTGCCCTCGGACCCGCACATCCAGATCCGCGAAGCGTCAATGCTGTACCCACTCCTCATCGACGGCAAGATCTTCTCCTCCCTGGACCTCCTCTTCGCCCCGGACGTCGTCGCCAATCTCTCGCAGGGCCCCATCATCTCGGGCCTGCCCGCCCTGACAGGCGCATTGCAAGCCAGTGTCGCCAACGTGGACAGCCATCACAATTTGGGCACGCAGGTGATTGACTACACGGGCGGGTGCGGGGCGAGCAGTGTGACGTATTTCCACGCCAGTCTGTTGGGCAAGGGGGACGCGTATGGGGAGGTGGTGTATGCGTTGGGGCAGTACCAGGACACGTGGGTGAAGGGGACGGAAGGGTGGAAGATTGTGAAGAGGAATTTGGTGTACATGGTATGTTTCGTTTCTTTCTTTCTCCCAATTTTTCGCGTTATGGTAACGGGGGGGATTGCTGATGGTGGTGTCGTCCGTGCACAGTCTCCGTTCATTGGCAATGCGTCGATTGTGGGGGGATAAAGGTGGGCTTTGGGTTATTGGGTTCCTGCAACGGGCCTCTGCGTGGATGGTGGGAAGGCTGGTTCATTGGCGGGGAACGGAGATTGGCTTGGTCCGGTGCGGGCAGAACCAGTAGAGGGCGAGTAGTTGGAGATGAGGTACCTTGATAGTCTCTTTCATGGGTGGCTTTCGTGGGAGGTTGAGATAGGGTTATGACTCAGTGATGACAAAAGTACCCCCCACAAAGGGATAATGAATGGTTTTGCATCAATACTTCGTTACCTGTAGATTGAACAGTTGGTCCATCGTCTCAATCAAGGTCCTGAAGTGAAGTCAGCTGTCTGGATGAACGCGGAACAGAAGAAGGTGATCAGTCGGGAGATTGTCGACGCAGGAGAGACCTGTCGCAGGAAGAAATTGGACTCCACGCAGTCTATCCTTTTGAGGCTATGAAAAAACAGTGAGAATGGCTCTTTTGGATGCAATTCACCCCCATCATTATACCCCAGGATGCAACCGCCAACACCGTCCAGTGATCATATCACCGCGAAGGTTGAAGTCCATCAGAACGCAGTGATTCGAACGGCACTGCCAGCCGACAGCTGCCAAATGCTCCCCATCACAATCAGTCCCACCCAGGCAGCGCCTATCTTCAACCATTTGCTATCCACCTGCGTCTCCTCCACGATCCTGCTCCATCTCTCGACCCCCCTCTTGGCTACTTCCTCGCTGCCTTCCCCCTCTACATCATAGTCAGCCCAGTCGAGGAAGCAGACCCGCTTCTGATAATCCACCGCCGACCCGCTCCAATTATTGATGATCTTTCCATTCTCATTCTTGAACCAGGACGTGCATGCCGGGTTCGCATACGTGGATTTGGACAGGACGTCTTGCAGCTTCTCATTGTATTCCTCGGTCACGTCGAATTTCGGCGTGATGGCAATCCCCTTCTTGCTCTTATGCTCCTCTATCGCATGGGTGGTTGATGATGGCGTCTTGGAGGTCAAGACCGCACGGATGAGCCGTTGGATGTACATGCTCTGCGCCTCGATTTGTAGGATCTCGCTGTTGTACGCCAGGTTCGTGTTCGGGCCGTACAGCATCGCGAAATTGGGCATGCCGGGCACGGTCATGCCCAGGTGGGCGAAGGCGCCTTTGGACCAGATGGAGGAGAGGGAGGCCGAGTTGCGGCCGATGATGCGGATCGGTTGGAGGAACTCGTTGGCGTGGAAGCCCGTGGCGAGGATCAGCAGGTCGAGGGCGTGGTGGGTGCCATCTTGCATTGTCACGCCACTGGATGTGATCTCCGCGATGCGTCGGGTGTCCAGGTGCACGTTGCGCCGGGTGAAGGCGGGATAGAGGTCGTCGGACACGATGATGCGTTTGCAACTGAATGGGTAGTCGGGCGAGAGTAGGCGGCGCAACTCGGCGTAGTCAGGGCCGGGCAGCTGGGAGAGCATGTGGTTTTGTGAGATGGTGGTGACCATTTGATGCTTGCCGCCTGTGGGGTCGAAGCTGCCTTCGAAGGCCGATTCACGGAAGTCCATCAAGCTGGCGCGATATCGACGGCGGGCGAGGGGCAGGTATCTGTACATTGCCTGGCGGCTTGGGGAAATGGGTGCGTCATGACGTGGCATGACATAGGTGGGTGTTCGCTGGAAGACTTGCAGCTGACCAGCGTGCTTTGCCACCTCTGGGATGATCTGAGCAGCTGTTGCTCCCGTACCGATAATTCCCACTCTTGCATTTCGCAGGTCGTAGTCCCAGTCCCAACGAGCTGAGTGCATGATCTTGCCCTCGAATGTGTCGAGTCCCTTTATGTCTGGGTACCTGGGTCTGCTCAGCTGGCCCACGGCGGAGATGAGGAAGTCGGCCGTGGCGTGATAGACCTCAGCAATCTCTCGTTCAGTACCTCCAAGCCGCTTGACATTGACCTGCCATTTGTTGGCTCGTTCATTCCAGCGAGCCTCTTCCACCTGGGAATTGAATCTGATGTGCTTGTACAGACCCCATTTGTGTGCTACCCCTATGATGTATTCTCTGATTTCTTCCTGGCCCGGATATTCACGGCTCCAGTGGGGATTTGGTTCGAACGAATATGAATAGAGGTGGCTGAGAACTGTATCTCGTCAGCTTGTGTCAATTGTCATTGCGGACCAGACGAACCATCGCAACAGCATCCTGGAAAGATGTTGTCATTCCAGGTACCTCCAACCTGGCTTCCTTTCTCCAGGATGATGAAGTCGCGATTGCCTGATTTGATTGTATCAATGGCGCAGCATAGACCTTGAACGACGTTAGCACATGAAAGGGCACTTGAATATCTCTGTGATGATGCACCTGCTAGTCCAGCGCCCACTATAATCACACCGGGGGAGTTGTTGTTTCGTCCATAGGGAGCCGTTGAAGGGCATTGCTTCTCGTTGACCATTGTGTTAGGGGATAACAGGGGACTGGCAGATCAAGGATGATGAGTAGAGATCAGCCACAAGCAGAGTCTTGATGAACGACAGTTTGGGCTCAAGCAGATATCAGACGATTGTGTTGGCAATAGTTGATACACAGCGGGACTCGGGGTCGACATTATGAGCAATGAAGTCCAAGACTAAGGATGCCATGGGGCTCAATGCCGTGAGCATGTCTCAGGGAAGCCACCACAGAACGGAGATGTTCAGTCACAGCAGTATGAGGTCTTTGTCATTGACCACCAGGTATGATCGGAATGAGGCAGGCTGTGGTGGGTCTAAACCAGTACGAGCCATTGCAGACGGAGATCGTCTCCATGTAGCATCGCATGGGAATCTGATCCTCGCGAAACTCCATCTCATAGTGAGCTGAATCCATCTGACAGGCCATAGTATGACGCCGTCCAATATTGGCAGGTAGTATCATCATCATCCAGGCTTATGGGTGGCGAAGAAAGATGAACGCGAGGACCGAGATAACCATAGGGTTTACGAGAGCGTTTACGAGAGCGATTGGGTCCCAACGCGAACATGAGAATAGGAGCAAGATGAGCCATCGGGAGCGTAGAAGAATCCTCATGCAAGTTTCGGTCTTCTAAAAGGACGAACCAGTCAGGGTGGGGCGATTGCTACAGCCGGTCTGTGTCGGGATTTCCATGGACGCGGTAAGAGCGACTCGAGTTTTATGGTGCCGCGAGCTCATATCCCGTGAGCATCCGGTCGCTGCAATGGTCCTGGCCGACTGAAGGGGGTTGCTGATTGTGATCTTTACCTACAATGCAAATCAAGAAATGGAAAGAGAAATGAAAAGAGAATAATAATGATTTCGAACGGAGACAAAAATAAATAACGACCGAGACCGGCGGCGGGGGATCAGTTTGACCGAAATTACACATCACGTGATATATTCTGCAATCTGCCACTGCAATTCTGCTACATCGCTCCTTAACCTATCCAGCATACATCGGACCACATCATTGTCCAGATCCTCATCTCATTCACCGTTGAACAGCGCCTGCTCAGTCGGCTGCTCGTGGTAAGCATCCTTGTGCTCGTCACCGTAGCCCTTGAAGATCTTGTCAAACTCAAACTCATTCCACCTGACCCGTGGCCTCAAGCCCGCGAACTTCCACACTTTGCCGCGTCCATCGTTCAGGTCGATCTTGCGGTACCAGTGCTTGATAGTGGCGTGACCATGTCCCTTGTTCTCTACAGTCTGCTTGTCCGGTCCCGTGTAGCGTTGGTGGGCCGCTCGTAGCTGATGGTGACCCATGACGAACTCATCATGGACCTTTTCCCACTTCGACGCGCCAATGTGATGTTGAGTGTGCACCAGGGGGTCGCCCACAAAGCCAACATGGGACATGATGCCCAAGAAATCTGCCGCCTTCATGGCCGGCCAGTGGTGGCCGTTGACTTCGCTGTAGTCAACCTTCAACAGAGAGGTTTGTTAGGTATTGAGCCTTTTGACAGGTAGCGTTGACCACGCACATTCAATTCAGGCGCCAAGATCTTCTCCAAACGTTTCCAGTCTTTGTCATCGTAACTGTCACCCCATTCAAAGGCCAGTTCCGAAAGGTCAAGGTAGTCTGAGGACGATCAGATGTCATACAAATCTCTCGGCGTAAAAACAGATCTTCACCTTCGAAACTGATCTTGGCGGATGTTTTGGGAGCCTCTTGAAATGCATCAACCTTCTGCTCAGGAGCTTGCTCATTGAGCGCCTCCTGAATTGGGTGCATCGTTTCTGCTACAACTGGCTCCGTTGGGAGGGGGGCAATAAGGTCTGTCATTTGCTTGAGATCGGCAGGAATGGGTGAGCTTGCAACTGTAGTCATGATGAATCTCTGTGATTTGGAGGTTTGTGCCTTGCGGATTTCAGGTTTCAGGAGGGTGGATCTATAAGAGAGCAAAAGCCTTTCAATAAATTGTCTCGAGCGTGGGTCGTCGGAAAAAGACGCGTATTAGATGTGCGTGGAAGAAATGCAGGCTTCTTCCGACTTACTCCTCCAGACCTATCAGTTACCAACGGCTATTGCCGAAATCATCAGGCCCCTCCTACCTGCATGTTTACAGCATCATTCGGGTTTTCTTATGTGAGCAGCCTGCTCACACCCCCAGGTAGTAGAGGCTCAGCTCTCCAGCTTTGAGAAATGATTGAATATAGTCTGGACCCTCAATTCTCCCCTCGGCCATCGACAAGACGGCTTTGACATGGTTCATAATCATTCGCTTAACTATATCCGGAAGATTTTCCGCCATCAATGACCGAGTCTTGCACGTTCGGGCAGTTTCGTCGAGTATCCACCACTCTCTCTCGGGATAAGAGACGTGCCTCTCTAGCGGATCATGGTCTAGCTTATACGGTCATGGCAGTAGGGTTCCCCTGAACAGAAAGCACGAAGATCACGACATCATGGCTACCGCCATTCTCTACAAAAAAGCACCCACCGCCTCGGCATCTGAATCCGAGATCCCAGAATTTCTGGAAAGTATCATCCACGTGTCTTCTTCACTAGAACAGATCTCACAGAAATCTCAGATCTCTCGCATCCCGATACTGCCCTACGCCCCTGCGTCTCCGTTGATCCGAAGTTCAGATCCAAGATCCAGACCAGCACCATGGGCAGCATCAGCATGAACGGGCAGACGCAACACGAGGCAGAACCAGCTCTCTTTGAGCAGATAAGGGATGCACCTCCCTTGACAAACTTGGCCACGAACCATGGCTTCACGAACGGACCGCTCTTTCCTGCAGATGACACGATCGCGCTCGCCAACGGGAGCGGCCACCCTCTCTCCAACGGATACACCGGTAGCGACGACATCGATAGCTCGATTGCCCCAGCAAATGGCTCCAACGACCACACAAATGGAGCAGCAGCAAATGGCGCGACTGCACACCTAAACGACGCAGCCAACGGCATCTCCGCCCCTACAAATGGTTCAACCGGCACCACCGCCCCCACAGAAGCGACCAGCACCCCTTCCCTTCCCCCGCCCACCACAACCGCCCACGCCTTCCCCACCCTGGCCGGCAAAGTCGCCCTCGTGACGGGCGCCTCCCGCGGCATCGGCGCCGGCATCGCCCTAGAACTCGGTTCGCGCGGCTGCGCCGTGGTGGTGAACTACCACAAGGGCTTCCCCGGGGCCCAACGGATCGTCTCGGCGATCGAATCCTTCGGATCCCAGGCCATCGCCATCCAAGCGGACGTCTCCTCCGTCCCCGAGATCACGCGCCTGTTCGAGGAAGCCAAGCGCCAGTGGGGCAAACTCGACATCGTCTGCTCCAACAGCGGGATGGAGTCGTTCGACAGGACCGAGGACCTCACCGAAGCGAGGTTCGATCTGGTCTTCGGCCTCAACTTCCGCGCGCAGTTCTTCGTGGGGCAGCACGCGTATCGGTACCTCGAGCCCAACGGGCGCGTCATTCTGATGAGCAGTATTGCGGCCGGCTTGATCGGCGTGGGCGATCATGCGCTGTATTCGAGCAGCAAGATGGCGATCAATGGGGTCACCAAGAGTTTCGCCAAGGATTTTGGGAAGAGGGGGATCACGGTCAATGCGATTGCGCCGGGCGGGGTGAAGAGCGATATGTTTGCCCAGGTGGCGTGGAAGTATATTCCCGGCGCGACCGGGGAGTGGGCTGCTGAGCGGATTGAGCAGGAGATGGCGATGGCGTGTCCGTTGGGGAGGTGTGCGGTCCCGAGGGATATCGCGAGGGTGGTGGCGTTCTTGGCGGGGGAGGATGCTGGGTGGGTGACTGGTAAGTCGTGCTCCAATGATGTTGTTTCGTTAATGGATGAAGCTGATATCGATGACAGGCCAGATCATTACCATCTCTGGAGGCTCGGGTCAGTGAACAGATGGGGTCAATTTTTGGTAGATCAGACATCAGGAGTCATGTCATTGGAGTTGCTTTGCTTTTGTCATGTAGTCATTTCTGCGTGGATCGAGAAGTGCTTTATCTAATGCCGTCAAGTCTTCAGCTATACATATCGTGACAAAGTGATATTGTAAATAGTACTGTCTTCATAACCTTCTCTATTTCCTGCTCGGGCTTCATCATCCCAAAATGCCCGCCTTCATCACCGCGCCGTCCCGCTTTTGCAAGCCTTCAAGTACTGAACGATGTAGTGCAGATTCTTATAGAAGTACTGAGTCAACGCCCGGTAAAGTCCCGCCTCGTCCTCACTGTTGCCTGAACACGGGGTGGCAGCCCGATTGGTGCCAGTAGCTCCACCACCACCTGCCCCGTTCGTCATGACAGGGCTGCTGCAGAACCGCTCCTGGTACGCCCCCAGCGCAATTTCCATTCGTTTCAGATCGAGCAACAAGATCTCGATCTCCAGGTACCGCCCATCCTCGCCCGTGACCGTGTATGCACCAAACGCCAGCTGGGCTGACGGCTGGATCTTCAACCTGCCACCACCACCAGTGGTGTTTTTGACCCCGCCGTCCTTGCCATCCGCATCTCCGTTGCTCCCTGTATCATTCCCATTGCCGAAGCGCATCAGACAGGCGGCTCGGTACAAGCTCATCACCTTGCCGAAGACGCTTCCGATCAGCATGATGGCAATGGATTTGCCTGACCGTGACACGCACTTGCTGCAGCCCAGCATTCTTGAGCATCGGTCGATGGCCTCTTTGTTGATGGTGAGAATGGAGTCGAACGGGGGCCCGGGGTGGGTGTCATCTGCGGACGAGAGCAACCAGGAGTGGTTGTGGAGTGTCTGCAGCGTGGCGAGACAGGCGGCAAAGCAATCGCATTCGGTGGGAAGGTTGCTTGGTCGCTGACCCACTGCATCCTTGAGTGATGAAGCTTGGAAGTGAAGTTGAGTTGCGTCTGTAGGCGTGGGCGGAGGGGCGAGCGGTGGATGTAGTTGTGGCAGAGAGAGAGGGCGAGATGGCTGGCTGTTGTGATTATTGCTGTGGTAGCCAGTCGAAGATGGACCGCCAAGAGATATCATGTCCAATGGGCTTGGGTGCAGAGGGTGATGATTGGTCGTTTGCTCGAACGGGCTGGTGCTCACACTGTTGCGTGGGTTGTGTGAGCTGTTCACCGCCGGTTCATTCAGATCAAGCCCCCGGTGTGACATGGGTGGGCTCGTCTCGATGAAATTCAGAAAGTCCTCAGGAAGCGACAAGGGCACGAAGGATTCCCACGGTCCGCAAGGGTCCGGAGAGTTGGGGGTGGGCAGTTGATGCCCATCGCCTGTCAGACTGTCGCTGTCAGGAACGTGGGGAAGCGTCATGTTGGCTGGATGCATCATGGGATGCATCCCACTCTGTGTATGCATCTGCGACTTGGGGTCCTCCATGGCGAATCTTGATTGGTGCTCAGTTGGCATGGAGCATGCAGGGATCTGCGCTTGGATCCCAGCTACACCGGTCGACGCGTTGTTTTCCCTGGACTGCTGCGCATCTGTTGTTTGTTGGGGAATATTCGAAGTCGGCTCATTGTTGCCATTCCGACGCCTTTTCCCTGATCTTGACGACGGGCCGTAATAGCATGGATATCCGGTGATCAGGCAGCGAGCGCAGAGCGGTCTCTGCTTGCTGCACTTCACCTTTGCCACCAAACAACTGTCACAGGACTCCCTGAGCTTGACAGGTTTGGCTGGCGCAGGTTGCTGTGCACGTTGCTGCCCTTGGTCAGGCATTCTGGCGTCTCTCAGAGGGCGGAAAGGCGGGGCGCCGGCGGACGGACGGTTCGTATCATGACCCTTTAGGTTGGGCTATGGGCTGGTCAAGTATCGGAAGGTGATCTGAAGTCCTCCACGACAGGACCCTGACAGCCGGTACTATGCTCGGGGCTAGGTCCCTGATCTGAGGAAGCAAATGCACTAGTCAAGGGCGTATGATATATTGAGGTCGAGAATGCTTCCGTCGCCAGCTCCAAAATTGCATCGACCAAGGAATTGTAGACTGGCTCGGAGCGTGAAGTGTATCCTCAGCTAGAGTAGTAGCGACAGACGTCGAGTTTCATGGTCGAGAACAGAATGCAGACGCGATATAAGTCTATGACAAGTACATCGCAAGGGCAGAAGATTCCGTATCAGCATTATGCGCCAAGCCTCTTCATTGGGTGAAAAGCCTCCGATACGGGTAGGAAGGTCGCTTAAGCCTAGGATGAATAAGATGGCGTCGGAGGGTGTGGGCGCGATTTGTTAGCAGCTGTCTACTGTATCCATATCTTGATTGTCCTCGAAACCGTCAGACTGCATGTCATGTCATCCCCGCGTGGGGTGTTTGACCCTGAGCGAAGAGCGGTCAGCCCAATGAATCACCCATCCATCCCTCCGAATTGACATGTTACCTCTTTGAATCATCGTATTCTCCACTGAAGGCCCACTGAAGGCTCTGATGATCACACGGAAGCGGCGGATAGGGATCGGTGATGAATGTGAATCCAGGTGGACAGAAAATAGTGCATCATATCTGGTATTGTCATCTCAAGATAGAGATATGGTAGTACTAAAACCTGGAACTCTTGGGGCCACCACCCGAGAGGATAAGGATGGTAAGGTCCAAGCGTTTTAGAGGCATTTAAGGCCCATGCGCCTAATGTAGTGACAACTGACAAGTGCGAGAACGAACTCGAGGACAGCCCAATAGATGCAACCGGAGCTGTCGCTACTGTCGGCAAGACTTGAACCGAGGGAACTCCCGCTCAAGGGGGCCTACCCATTAGCTCTCTTAAGTCGGCATTGGCAATCACGAAACGACCTGCATGATACCAAAATGTTGGGTCCATAGGCTTTACACGCATTGGTCATTCGCCAAGCACGGGATGCCTGTTGCCCTGCATCTTCAAGTGAGTCTTGACGTAGTTCACCAGTAGTAGCTGGACACTGTTCATGGCATGATCCTCCAATCCTGGCCGAAGCCCAAACACGGAGTCGTTGAAGGTGAGTCGAAGCGACGATGGCCTGACTTGACCTGACACTGCCGTCTTACCCCTAAGCTTCATATAACGTTCTGAATAAACAATCTAGCGTGCCTCGCGGTTCGGCCTTTGGTTCGACTCCGTCTTAAATAGGCTGAGTTATCGGCCACGGATCCGTGAGACGTCACTGGTGGCCAAATTGGAACAACCTGTATACGGCATGTACCTCGCAGAGCGATCGCCCTCGCAGGCTCGCACAGCGAACTCCTTCCCTAGCTTCCAATACAGCGTGGCAGTTGCATGCTCGGAAATTATTCATCTGGCATATACAGTAGTACCGATGCATGCAGCATGCAATGTGCGAACCAGGGTCAAATGGGGGCTCCGGTCGTTCCACCTTTACGTTGCCGGCATTTCCCAGCAGAACTTAGAAAAGGCGTGCTTCCTGCACAATTCGGTGAATCAAAATCAACCGTGGATCCCCACCCACATCCCCACGTTCGCCCACGTTCAACACCTTGCTGACCGTCAGACATATCCACCCTCGTCCTGCGATAGGCAATCCGAACGAACGAGCGGTCTCCTCCATCCTTGTGTTCTGTTCTTCACCTTCTTTGCCACCTCATAAATTTCTTCAACAAGAGCGTCTGAGTAATTCCTGCGTCTTTGAGCCATTTCCTCCCTCTCCCTATGGCCGCGATTGCGTAATCTCGCTGTGGAGTTCGAGCTGACCACCACAGCAGATACGATGACCGTGAGCCTCAGTCCTTACCGCCCTCCCCGCGGTTATCATCTCAACGATGCGATAGGCTCTAGCAATCGGTGACTGGTGTTCGGTGACTGTGAAGATTCCTTCCAGGGCATGTCGGAGCAGGCTCCAGGAATCGAAAATGTTGTCTGAATAAGATTTACACGTGCAAAGGCTCCACCAGATGGGAATCCTGTTACACATCAGGGTTGGAAAAGGCCGTTGATGGTGCACCTGATGGTGCATCTGATGGTTAGGCGATGGTCGATTTGTCACATCGCTCCTCCGCCAAGGGAGGCAATCAGATCCAGCGGATAGCAAGGCTGAGAAAGTTATATGGTCCTTGTTGCTATAACTGCAGTCGCAACGTCTCTCCTACATCCTAGCAGTAGTTCACCTATCATTTCATGCACCTTTTTGACCCCTGCCTGTCCATTCTGCTGCCTCCAAGAACACGCCATCATGGCGACCGGTAGGCTTTTCTTGTTTGACGATGATACCACCCAGCTGCAATCACGACTCCAAACACGATTGACAGCCGCACGCTCGAGCCCTTTACTGGCGTCTCTCTTTGTTCGTGCAACCAAAGTGCTGCAACATGAGGTTTCCTCGTTGTCAATCATAGATAGACAACACATCGGGGCCTTCGCCTCTGTCGAAGACCTTAACAATGCTCTCAACCCACCTCAGAGCATAAAGAATGCCCTACTCTTCCTCACGCAAATTGCTAGCTACCTTCAGTCAGTCGTATTTTCGGTTTCGTCGATCAGATCTCTAACGTCATGTAGATTCGTCGTGGATTTTCCCCATCGACAGCATGAACATCTTCACCGCTTTACCACCGGGGTATCGACGGGGTCCCTTGCGGCTGCTGTCATTGCCCTCACACCCTCTATATCAGAATTGATCGGTCTGGCTGTGGATATCCTACCGATAGCCTTCAGCCTTGGCGTGAGCATACAGCGCGTCGCCAAGCACCTGGACGTCGATGAGCCTGAGGATGGCCGCAGTCTGCTCTCGACCTGCGCCAGCAAGTCGGAAGACCTAAAGAGCGTCGTCCTGACTGAGGACCTCTCCCAATCGATCCACCGAGTCTCTCAAAAGCTATCCTCATACACCCTCCGAATGCCCCTGATCAGGCGAAGAACGCACGCAGCTGGCGAAGACATGAAAGATACCTCGCAGATTCTTGGCAACTTGATCGGCGAGATTCTGGATGAGGCGGCAGGAGTCTCGGACGTCACCGTACGGTTGGGCAGACACCTCAAGGAAGCCGCTCCTTCGGTCGTGCAAGTGATGTCTTCAGCCTCGCCAGAATATCAAGCGGACTTCATCGCCAGTCTGCAAGCGGAGACAGACATCCCGGTCGAGGCGCTTGCAAGTCCTGAGAAGATCAAGAGCACAGAGGACAAGCCGTCGCCAGCGAGGAAGCAGGGCATTGCCATCGTCGGGATGGCTGGTCGTTTTCCTGACGCCGCTGACCACGAGAAGCTGTGGGACCTCTTGTACGCGGGCCGCGATGTTCACCGAGAGGTGCCTCCGGACAGGTTCAACGTCAAGACCCACTTTGACCCAACCAGCAAGATTCGCAACACCTCACACACGCCATTTGGCAATTTCATCGAAGAACCAGGCCTTTTCGATCCGCGCTTCTTCAACATGTCTCCCCGAGAGGCTACCCAAACAGATCCGATGCATCGCTTGGGACTGGCCAGTGCCTATGAGGCTTTGGAAATGTCGGGCTATGTGCCAAACCGCACACCATCCACGAAGCTTGATCGGATCGGGACCTTTTACGGGCAGACCAGTGATGATTGGCGAGAGATCAATGCTGCTCAGGATATTGATACGTACTTCATCACGGGTGGTGTGAGGGCATTTGCACCGGTGAGTTTCCTATTTTAGCGGGAGCGATGAGACGAGCTGACCTGATCATCACAGGGCCGTATCAACTACTACTTCAAGTTCTCAGGCCCCAGCTTCAATGTCGACACCGCCTGCTCTTCCAGCGCAGCAGCCATCCAATTGGCATGCACATCGCTGTGGGCAGAAGACTGCGATACTGCCGTCGCTGGCGGTCTCAATGTCATGACCAACTCTGACATCTTTTCTGGTCTGAGCAGAGGCCAATTCCTCTCCAGGACGGGGAACTGCCAGACCTACGACAATGATGCGGATGGCTACTGCAGAGGTGATGGGATCGGCACCATCATTCTCAAGCGTCTTGAGGATGCCGAGGCCGACAATGATCGCATCCTTGGTGTCATTCTCGACACGGCTACCAACCACTCCGCGAATGCCATCTCCATCACCCATCCTCATGCCCCAGACCAGCAGGTCTTGTTCCAACACGTGATGGATCGGGCCGGGGTGGACCCTCACGATGTCAATTACGTAGAGATGCACGGGACCGGCACCCAAGCTGGCGACGGCACCGAAATGACATCCGTGAGCAACATCTTTGCCCCTCGATCTCGCTCAGGTACACGCGAGCAGGCATTGCATCTCGGCTCTGTCAAGGCCAACGTCGGCCACGGCGAAGCTGCCTCGGGTGTGACTGCCTTCATCAAATGCTTGATGATGATGGAGAAGAAGGTCATTCCTCCTCATTGCGGCATCAAGCGCACCATCAACCAGACTTTTCCTACCGACCTGAGTGCCCGCAATGTGCACATCGCATTCAAGCCAACACCCTTTGAATCCAACAACGGCTCCCGCAGACTCATCTTCGTCAACAACTTCAGCGCTGCCGGCGGCAACACCGCGACCCTTCTTGCAGAGGCGCCTTTCCGACCGGAACCCAAGGATGATCCACGCGGAGAGTGGGTCGTCTCGGTCACGGCCAAGTCCAAGTCGGCTCTGGAAGGCAATGTGCGAAAGCTTCTGCAGTACATCAAGCTGAACAAGAACCTTCGTTTGCCGGATCTGTCTTACACCACAACGGCCCGCCGCATCCAGCATCATTATCGCATTGCTATCACCGCCGACAATATGGCCAATGTGAGCGAGAGATTGGCTGCGAAAGCAGCAGACCAATCCATCGAACCGGTGCCAAAGGCGAAGCCCACTGTGGCCTTTGCATACACAGGCCAAGGCTCGCACTACACGGCCGTGGCGAAGCAGCTGTACGAGCTCAATGGGGTCTTCCGATCGCATCTTCTGAGCTTCGACCGCATCTCCCAGGCTCTCGGCTTCCCATCCTTTCTCCCACTCGTTGACGGGTCCAGCGAGGCCAAAGCACTCTCCCCTCTGATCGTCCAACTGGGACTCTGCTGCATCCAGATGGCTCTTACGCGCTTCTGGGCAGCTTTGGGCGTGAAGCCCGATGTCGTCGTCGGCCACAGCCTTGGCGAGTATGCGGCCCTGAACGCGGCGGGCGTGCTGTCGGTCGCTGACACCATCTACCTCGTGGGTGAGCGTGCCAAGCTGCTGCAGGAGAAATGCACATCGGGCTCGCATGCCATGCTGGCGACGAAGCTTTCACATGAGCTCGCAGAAGAGGCGCTTGCCGATGCGCCCGGCGTTCAGATGGCCTGTGTGAATGGACCCCAGGAGACGGTGCTCGGCGGAAGCATTCACGACATCGATGCGCTATCCGAAAAGCTGACGAAGCAAGGAACCAAGTGCACGAAGTTGAGCACCCACTTCGCCTTCCACACCTCCCAGGTGGATCCCATACTTGAAGACTTTGAGCAGATTGCGTCCACGGTCCGATTCAACAAGCCTCAGATTCCAGTCATCTCACCACTCAAATGCGTGCTCGTCCATGAGGCGGACGATGTCTTCAACGCACGATATTTGAGTGACCATGCTCGCCAGCCGGTAAACTTCGTCGGTGGTCTCGCGTCGGCACAGCAGCTCAGTGTGGTCAGCGATCGCACTGCCTGGGTGGAGCTTGGTCCTCACCCGGTCTGTCTGGGCTTCGTCAAGTCTGAAATGGGCACTCAGGTCCTTACCGCACCCTCGCTGAACAAGAGCCTCGCACCTTACAAGTGCATCGCGTCCAGCTTGGCGTCGTTGCACTTGGCTGGCGTCAAGATCGATTGGGATGAGTACCACAGGGACTTCATCGACTCGGTCCGCATGCTCGGCCTGCCGGCATATGCATGGGATAATAAGAATTACTGGATCCAGTATACTGGAGAGTGGAATCTGACCAAGGGTCAGCCCGTTGTTGGTCAAGCCGCTCTGCCTGCGCCGGCGAAATCCAAGCTGTCCACTACTACCGTACAAAGGATCGTCTCTGAAGTTGTCGATGCTGAGAAAGCATCCGTCGTGGCCGAATCGGATGTTTGGGAGCCCAAGTTATTCGCTGCTGTCAGTGGTCATGTTGTCAATGGAACTGCCCTCTTCCCATCAAGCATCTATGCGGATATGGCGATCACCATTGGTGAATATCTGTACAAGCTGATGCATCCCGGGGCTGTCGCAATGCTGGCAAATGTCAGTCAAATGGAGGCTTTCAAATCGTTTGTTGCGAACGACGACGGCGGCAGAGGGCAGACGATTCGCATGACTGGTCATATGGACAAAGCAAGCAACACGACGACCTTGTTCCTCAGCAGTGGTTCCGGGAAAGCAGAGCAGCAGTACGCCAAATGCGTCGTGGAGTATGGGACAGGTCAACAATGGCTTGCTGAATGGCAACGCAACACCTACCTGATCAGTGACCGCATTGAGCGACTCATGAATTCAGCTTCTGCCGGCAAGGCGCATCGCATGCTCCGAGGTATGGCATACAAGCTCTTTGGGACCTTTGTCGACTACGATGAGAAATACAGAGGCATGACAGAAGTCATCCTGGACAGCTCCAACCTCGAGGCTACAGCACAGATCAATTTCCAGACAAAAGAGACAGATGGAGAATACGTCTGCAGCCCGTACTGGGTTGACAGCGTGTGCCATCTGGCCGGTTTTATCGTCAATGCCAGCGATTCGCTCGATTCGAGCCAGCAAGTGTATATATCCCATGGATGGGAGTCGATGCGATTCGCGGAGCCTTTGGTGGCTGACAAGACTTACCGCTCATACGTGAGGATGCAATCAATGCCGGGAAATGTACTCGGCGGTGACGTCCACATTTTCGACGGAGATCGTGTGGTTGGCATGTGTGGAGGGTTGAAGTTCAAACGCATCCCACGCACGCTCTTGAACACATTCTTGCCGCCAAAGGGTGTCAAAGGTCAACCGGCAGTGAAGGCCGCCGTACCAGCTCGCAAGCCCATCGAGGCGCCTGCGAAGAAGAAGGCCGCACCGCCAAAGAAGCTTGCGCTCCCGCAGCGGACAGTTTCGGTCACCAGCAGGGTCCTAGACGTCATCGCTGCAGAGCTGGGAGTCGATATTGGCGAGCTGCACAATTCCATGGACTTCGCAGACGCCGGGATCGACTCGCTCATGGCGCTTTCCATCTGCGGTAGAGTTCGAGAAGAGCTAGACCTGGACATCAATTCCAACGCCTTCATCGATCATCCAGATGTGGGCGCCTTCAAAGGCTTCTTGGCACAGTATGATAATGCTCCACAGGCAGTCCAGTCAAGCGACGAGAGTGAGAGCGACTCCGCTTCCGAGGACAGCTCATACGAAAACGGAACCCCTTCGACTCCTCTGTCGCCCCCAGGGACACCAATTGAACCCAGCGACCCCACATCGCTTGCCGTGATCGTGCGACAAGTCATCTCGGAAGAGATGGACATGTCCGTTTCGGAGCTTGAGGGGATCCCAGACTTGTCGGATGTAGGGATGGACTCCTTGATGTCGCTTTCCATCCTCGGCACATTACGGGAAAGAACCGGTCTCGTTCTCAGCGGCGAGTTCCTGGTTGAGAATCCGAGCGTGGCTGCGATTGAGAAGGCATTGAACATCACCAAGCCAGAACCAGCTTCGAAACCAAAGGCCAAGCAGAGCAAGCCAGAGCCGGCTGCAAAGCCATCTCCACCCTCAGAACCAGTCACGGCTGCAAAACCTGCTCCTCAACTCTTGCCGCCACCCGCAAGGACTAAGAAGGTCCAACTTCCGGACCGCAAAGCCAGCTCGATCCTCCTGCAAGGCAACACCAAGACCGCGACCAAGACATTCTGGATGGTCCCTGACGGCGGAGGTGCACCGACCTCGTACATCTTCCCGGAGGAGATCTCGCCCAATGTTGCCATCTGGGGACTTACATCACCATTCGTGAAGGCGCCCGAGGAATTCATCGTCGGGGTGGTCGGCATTGCCACCAAATACATAGCAGAGATGAAGCGTCGGCAACCGGAAGGCCCCTACCACGTCGGGGGCTGGTCTGCTGGCGGGGTGATCTCGTACGAAGTGTGTCAACAGCTAATTGCGGGCGGCGACAAGGTCGACACGCTGATGTTCATCGACACCCCTTGCCCTCTGATAATCGAGCCTCTTCCGGGATCGCTGCATCGCTTCTTCGCCTCCATCGGTCTCCTGGGCGAAGGCGACGGGGTGCTCGAGAAGCTGCCGCCCTGGCTGCTACCGCATTTCGCCGCTTCGGTGACGGCGCTGTCGACATACGATGCGCGACCGCTGCCCGAGGGGAAGAGCCCGAAGGTCTACACCATCTGGTGCGAGGATGGGGTATGCAAATCCCCCGAAGACCCGCGACCGGATCCGTACCCCTACGGTCACGCGCAATGGCTGCTGGAGAACCGGACGGATTTTGGGCCCAATCTGTGGGATGAGATGCTGCCCAAGGAGAACATGACGATTGCGCATATGCCGGGTAACCACTTCAGCATGATGAGAGCGCCGCTGGTGAATGAATTGGTCGCGTTCATGAGGAAGGCATTGGCATAATTTGCCTCCATCATTGATAATCTTGGGTCTAAGAGAATGTAACATGGGCGTTGGCGGCCAGAGTCTTTTGGGTAGATCAGAGAAGACATAGACAGTAGAGTAGATAGCAATGTAATTCTCTCTTTACTGTGCAAGACTGTGCCACCTTCAGAGCCATGGTGAATGGCGGACATGCAATGCAAGGGCAGACACACTGCTCGGAATGGTGGTGTTGACCAGGTACCATTCGATACCTCTTTACCAATGTACATTCTCGGCGTCTTCTTACTTTTGAGCGTCGGTTTTCTCTGCAAAAGAAAGACGGTGAGGACGGATGGATGATGCGCGTTGAATTACGCGTTCAAATGACGAGGCAAGCAGTAGCGAGGCGGGTTCCCACTTCCCGCAGTCCGAGAAAATTCACCCATTGGAGCACTCTGATTGGCTCACTGCAAGCCATCTCAAGGGGGCCCACTGATGTAAGACTGAAACTGGGGCTGAGGGCAAAACCATGAAACACGGCCCCGAGTAATAGGGTGCCTTGGGTGCATTCCCTTGCCTGACGCCCTCTAAACTCTGGTACCGGCGCCGCGGATGACAATTGTGGCACGAGAAACAAGCCAGCTTTCTACTTCTCACTTCTCATTCTTTTCGTCTTCTTTGCACCTTCCTACGAAATGCGAAACTTATCAATATGCCGATGAACGCATAATACCGATGGCGATGGCGACAATACCGAGACCACAGGTCTGCTTCAGCATCCTCATCTTCATCTTCCTCGCCGGTACCCTCCTGAAATTTCGCCAGCTGCAGCCAAGTCTGGGGCTGCAGTCGCAATTCTCCGAGGCCGCCGAAAATAGCCAATCTCCCAAATCTCCCAAATCTCTCAAGTCTCCTAATTGTATCTCGCGAACAATCGTCAGGACATCCAGAGTCACCAAAACCGTCACCACCACCACCACTGCCACTGCCCACCCTCCCACGGGGGCGGCGAAAGCGGCAGCACCTTCTTCACCATCTTCACCACCACCACACCAACAATTCTCTTCTTCCTCCTCCTCCTCCTCCTCCTCATCCTCCCTCTCATCCTCCTCATCCTCCTCATCCTCCTTCATCGGCTTCCCCCGCAAGCTCTGGCAGACCTCCCCCACCAACGCGCACGTCGGTTCCGAGCCGAACGTGCAGCAATGGCTCGCGGCCAACCCCTCTCACCGATACGAACGCATCACCGCCGCCAACGGGGACGACTACGTGCGCGAACACTACGCGCATGACCCGAACATCGTCAAAACCTTCACCGATCTCCAGGACGGGATGCTGCGCGCCGACCTGGTGCAATACCTCTTCCTGCTGGCCGAGGGCGGCGTCTACACGGACATGGACACCACGTGCCTGCAACCGATCTCCTCGTGGGTCCCCGCCGACTACGCCAACAAAACGGACTTGGTGCTGGGCATCGAGGGGGATAGTCTGGGCGGGGACTTGATCCCGGGGTTCACGTACCACGTGCAGTTCGCGACCTGGACGATGATGGTGAAGCCCGGGCATTTCATCCTCAAGATGATTGTGGAGCGCGTGATTGCCCAGCTGCATGCCTTGGCCAAGAAACAGAATACCAACATCGCGGGCATACAGGCCAGTTATATGGATGTCATGGATACCACCGGCCCAGGTATCTTCTCGCAGACCATTTATAGAGGGTTGAGCCAGGTGAGCGGGCAGGCGGTGGATCCGAGTAGCTTGACGGGGATGAAGGAGCCCAGGTTGTTTGGCAATGTGTTGGTGCTGCCGGTGACGAGCTTTGGAGCTGGACTGGGCCATTCGGGCGCTGGCGAAGTGACGGATCCGGCGGCCTTGGTGCAACATATGTTTGCGGGCACATGGAAAGGCGATCACCCGATGGGGCCGTGAATCCTAGGTCTCAATGCTGGCTAGGATGAGTAGTCAGTCCTGAGGAATACACAAGAGGCTGGTGCCCAGATTATACCGGCTGCGTTGCCCATGTTGGATCTCGCTTCGTCAATATCAACCCATCAAGGAACTACATTCGAGCTCGAAGAGGCTAAGAAGATGCGCCTGTAGTCTGGACTCGGAATCTTGAGGAATCCGACGCGCCTCGTTTCACAAGAGCGGTGCTGTGTGTTAGACTTCTTTTCGCCCAGGTCAGGGAGCATCACGGGGAAGGAAGTTGGAGAAGGGATACGAGTCAAAGAGCTGGTGGAATGGCTGTCGCATTGGTGAGGACAGCGCAATCAAAGGTCATCAGTGGAACAGATTCTATTACCACGACCAGGAACTGGTGGAGCTCAGAAACAGACCAAAGGAAGCAGATAGTCTGAAAGACAGAATAGAGAAAGTAGTGAAAATCATCAGGAAAGAAGATGTCCTGATATTTCTCCCGCTGCACTTGCGCAAAAGACTGGCGCAGAAACCGGCTGGCTCCGATCATACAGAATACTGTAGCATGGTCGCCCAGCCGAAAGAAGCCCAGAAGGTTCATGCTTTGCGTCGGAAAGCCACGATGATGATCTGAATCTTACCATCTCCTCGAAAATCCATCTGTCTGCCTGGTCCTCAATATTCATGGCTTGCCAATGGGTCTGGACTCATCTTATGGCCTTTCGTCCATCAGCATGCGGCCAACGCCGCTTCCCACGTGGTTGCGCGCCAGCATCGATCCAGATTGCCGCAGAACGAGATGCCAGATGCCAGATGGTAGATAAGCGCGGAGGCACATGGCAGTCCCGTCATGCTATCGAGTAATCCGGGTATGGTCATTGCGGCCATGCATTGAGTGGTTGATCAGGTCTATTGCATGACTGGACTACAGATCAATCCATGCCGTAAATCATTCAGGCCAGATCCCACCAGCACTTCTCGAGGAGCCTGTGTATTCGGATCAGGGTCGAAGTAGGACACCTTCCCACAAGCGATGTTGTTGTGGAAGGTGCTCGTGTGCCTCTTCTATCCTGAGGGTCAAATAATCAAGCACCCACGACCAGATACATCCACAAAGCTCGGACCGAACTGTCAGCGGATGACAGCTGGCTTCGGCCCGGACTGGATACATTGATACAGACTCTTCATTTCATAAGTCTTCTCGCCATTCCATTCGATGCTCGTCCACATCCACGAACGTATCTCTTCGGCTGTTCTGGAATCTTTTTTTTGTCGGTCTAAACCCAGAGCAGCAACTTGGCATGGAGATCGCCGAATGCGGGGGAGGTTATCCATTTGGTGCCTCTGGTGCCCCATCCCATCATGTGGGGTACATGCCGATCTGAGATAAAGATGACATTGTTCTGCCAGTCGCTTATCACTATCGGGTCTTGTCTGTCACGATGAACATACATGACTGAACCTAGTCTTCGAGATGGGATCGAAGCTTGATGTCGGGACAGCTGTACGGGGCCGGGACCCAGCGAATGGGAGTCGCCGCTTGCCTGCGCAGTCGCTGTTCGTCCTCAACCCAAATGCCAGAAGAGAATTTGACAGGTCACTTATCTCGCGAGCTCGAAGCCAAAAGGAGATCGCCGGTCTGATAGTCTGGCTATGATGGCTTTAGCTCCTTGATCACCACTAGGGTCCTTGGACTAGCGAATGAACCCAGGTATATGTACGCTGCTTCATCCACCTTGCATTCGTTTGCATTCGCCTCTTCGCTTCGTTATCATTCCTTGCTACTTACAGATATCGGAAGCTCACAGTGACAGCGAAAGTCGCTAGGCAATAGCAAGGATGGAAGCACCTGCCACCCAGACCCAGCCACGCGGCTCCTTTATGGACACCTGCAAAGACCGAGGAAGAGTCATCGCAAGGACATTTACGACCAAGTATGCCCTGTTCCCTCACCACATCGATCACTCACTTGAGGAAGTGCCTGTTGACGAATGCGCATAGAGATGGCCTCGTCGGCGACTACGACTATGCCTTCCTCTTCAAACCAAACCTGCCATTCCTCAGGAGAGCCAAGCGAGCAGCACCCTTCTTCGGACTCAACGAGAGTATGCCCGTCGTCCTGGCTCTGATCCTCGGCTTCCAGCACTCGTTGGCCATGCTGGCGGGCATCATCACTCCCCCCATCATCATTGCAGGACAGGGCGGCGTCAATCTGGGATCGGCCACGACGCAGTATCTGGTCTCCACGGCGTTGATCGTGTGCGGCATCCTCTCATCCATCCAGATCACCCGCTTCCACATCATCAAGTCTCCATACTATGTGGGCACGGGGTTGATCTCTGTGGTCGGAACGTCCTTTTCCATCATCCCTGTCGCCACCGGTGCGTTTGCGCAAATGTACGAAACGGGGTATTGCCCTTCTGCTCCTGATGGCTCGAAGCTGGCTTGTCCGAAGGGGTATGGGGCCTTGTTGGGTACTGCCGCTTTGTGCTCGATGCTGGAAATTGGGCTGTCCTTCACGAAGCCTTCGGTCTTGAAGAGGGTCTTTCCTCCACTGGTGACTGGACCCACGGTAAGCTTGTTCCGCCCCTTCATTGACTACGGAGCAGGGCTGACGAAGACAGGTCATGCTCATCGGCGTCGCGCTGATCCAGAGTGGGTTCCAGGACTGGGCAGGAGGTTCTGGCTCGCCCGGCTGCATCGACCGTCCCAGCAATGGAACGTTCAGCGTGTGCCCAATGGAGGGAGCGCCTCATGCCTTGCCATGGGGAAGTGCGGAATACATTGGCCTTGGCTTCTCCGTCTTCGCGACCATCATCCTGTGCGAGCGCTTCGGCAGCCCCATCATGAAATCCTGCGCCGTCGTCGTGGGTCTTCTGGTCGGCTGCATCATCGCCGCCGCCACGGGATACTTTTCCTCCTCGGGCGTCGACTCCGCCCCCGCCGCGTCCTTCATCTGGGTCCAGACCTTCCCGCTTTCAATCTACGCACCCATGATCCTCCCACTAATGGCCGTCTACATCGTGCTGATGATGGAAGCCATCGGCGACATCACCGCCACGTGCGATGTGTCCCGCCTCGAAGTCGAAGGCCAACTCTTCGACTCCCGCATCCAGGGCGGCATCCTCGCCGACGGGTTCAACGGACTCATCGCCGCCCTCTGCACCATCACGCCGATGAGCGTGTTCGCCCAGAACAACGGTGTCATCGCACTGACCCGCTGCGCGAATCGCAAGGCCGGCTACTGCGCCTGCCTCTTCCTGCTCATCATGGGCATCTTCTCGAAATTCGCCGCCGCGCTCGTCTCGATCCCTGCCCCTGTCCTTGGCGGCCTCACCACCTTCCTCTTCGCCAGCGTCGCCGTCTCGGGTATCCGCATCATCTCCACCGTGCCCTTCACGCGTCGGAATCGGTTCATCCTCACGGCGGCGCTGTCGTTGGGCATCGGTGCCATCCTCGTGCCCAAGTGGTTCACGTATGTGTTCACGTACAGTGGGCCCAATCAGACCAAGCAGGGGTTCTTCAATGCGATTGTGTTGGTGATGGAGACGGGTTTCGCGATCACGGGGTTCTTGGCCATCTTTTTGAATCTGGTGTTGCCTGAGGAGGTCGAGGATGAGACCGTGAGTATCACGGCCAATACGGTGGATAATGCGGATGATCGGGAGGAGTGGGGGAGGATCAAGGGGAAGACTGATGAGAAGGTGAGTGACGAGGAGAGTGGTGGGAAGGTGTAGGGGAGGGCGGTTGCGGAGGTTGGCTTTGGCTGTGTTGGAACGAAGAATGAAAATGACGGTGTATCAAATCTGGCGTAGAGATTAACTGTAAGGCCTTGAAGATCTGAATACACTGTTCCCCCCCCAACCTCTCTGCGTAGGCGTTCCTAGGTCTTGTAGCGCGACAACAGGACACTCCATCCTGCTTTCAACTCGTCCACTGTCGTCTCCATGTTCATTGCTTTGCTGAAGCCATCAGGGCGGCAGCGCTCCTGATCCTTGGAGAGAGAACTCTGACTCGTCGGGAGAACTTTCTTCCGGCCTCTGTATATGAGGCTCGACGTCAGTGAACTGCTCTGGTGAATGATATCCTCGGATGGTGCCAAATTTCAATGATGCGCTGATGTTCCCCGGATGGATAGAGTGGCGTGATCTCGTGTCTTTAGAGACACACTAATCTTTGAGGTTGCTTGGAAAGCCCTCTCCCCCGGAGAGGGCATTCCGCGCTTGTGCTGTTGTAGGTCTATCTGCTGAGGAGGCGCGCGCATTATTGTGATTGAAGTCGGGGGAGGTGGATAGCAACGTGGGCTTGAGACAATAATGATATAAGTCCTCCGAGATGTGGAATATGGGCGGATCGGAGGTATTGCGATGAAGCCAAAAAGGACGACGTTGATTGACATGATCAGGAAAGACCACCATCTGTTGCCACAAATTAATAGGGGTCAAGACGTCGAGAGGAAGTTTATCTCTGATTACGTGTCGTTGCCATCTTGCAGGTTCGAATTGATCAGTTCAGGACTTTTTTTCTGTTCCCGTATATGCGCAAGCTGGGACGACTGTCTCGCGAAGCTGACTTTTGATGGTATTGATACGCGTGGCTTGAGCTCATTATGGCAATTCAGATCGAGGATGCATCTTCCACATGGATTACGAGCTGCAGTCCAGTCTTTGATAGAATTGGTACGTTGTCCTCCGATGATTCATGCTTTGCGTGAATTTCTGGCAGTCATCCCAGAAATTGCGTCGTGGAGCTTTGTCTAGACCCTTGCAATCAAGAGCGCCTTCTCGGTTCGATGGAGGCTGGAAGGGACGATCTGAAGTGAGGAGAGACAATCGAATGTTCCACAGTAGAGGATTATCAATTCTTTCGAATATCGTGATGAGGGCATCTCAGAATGATATTCTAGGGTTACGAATCGAAGCTGATATGCTACGATGGTGAGCGTCGTTGAGATTTGATCTTACGATGTTCTTGAAAGCCTTGTCAAAAACGGCCTGATGGATTTGACCGCATGGTGATGACCCGTCGCGGGAAGAGGAATTGGTGCAGCAAAAACAGAAAAGAACAAAAAAGAAAAAAAGAAAGGTGTGAACAGAAGGGGATTTGAACCCCCAGCTCCCAGTCTTTGGTTGAGCGGTACGTATACCACTAGACCATAATGTAGTCCTCAAGACCAAGGGATGGTACAGTGCCACCTGAACACGCTGACCAATCGTTGTGCCAATATATAACGAGTAAATAACACCTCTGGCACTGGGGTTACCTTCTCTAGCCGTGTGCAGCCGGCTTGACACATGCTCCCTGACCACCATTTAATCTTGAGCCGAGCAACACTTTCACGAGCATATTGATATCTTGGGAACACTCGTTCCTTTCCCCGCTCTTCCTCTTTCCTTCACATATCTGCAACAAGATCAAGACCTTCTCGCTTCTTTCTCGAAACGTGCAATCTGATTCTACGATACTCGACGTTCGTCTTGGCTTTGCTAGGCTGCTCAAGCCTGCTTTGTTCCTCACATTATAATTCAACAATTCTCAAGTGCCAGCAACTCTACATCAGCCACAAGCCGTAAGATCCTGATAAGATATGGGTTGGCCATCGCATAAGCGTCTGGCTGGCGAACACGAAAATGGCACGTACGATTTTCAAAGCCCTTACAGTGAGAGACGAGAGGGCTACTATTCGCGAAGTCCACCGCGGAGAGCTCGTTCAAGATCTCCCCGAAATCGCTTTGCAGACAGACGAGCATATCGCTCACCAGACAGACGAGCATATCGCTCACCAGACAGACGAGCATATCGCTCACCAGACAGACGAGCATATCGCTCACCAGACAGACGAGCATATCGCTCACCAGACAGACGAGCATATCGCTCTCCGGATAGACGAGCATATTGCTCACCAGACTCACATGGACGCCGCTTGCCAGAGCCTTCACCAGCTCGTAGATATCCATTGAGGTCGGCGATGCCTAGAGCAATCGAGCGACCTGAAGACTCTGCTGAAATGGGCCCTGCGGTGCGCGAGATCTCTGTGGCCCCCGGCAGACCAGCCGAGCAACGCGCCACTCCAGCGGTCCCGCGAATTAAAAACGAAGCCGCAGTAGTCTTGGCAGAACCCACAACATGGCAGGCTTACAAGCGAGCCGGTATGCTGAGCTTGGAGCAGCAGCTACCCCAGCTGAGAAGCAGGGAGGAATTTTATCCGCTGGACAAGTATTCTCCTCCTGGGCTCCTCTCAAAGATCGAGCCTTCTGTCAATGAGTGGAAGACAGTCTACTTCGCCGTAGGGCAGATCCGTATCCTTACAACAGTACGATTGCTAAGATTCATCGTATAGGGAATCCTCGTTTCCATTGACGCGGCAGCTTTTGAGAGACTCAAGGGCCTTGAGACTGGCCAGCCATGTCGATTCCTCGAGCAGTCGGAGATGATGCAGATGCAGGAACTGGTATGCTATCCCATTGTATCGCTCCTGTACAAGCTATTAAACCGTTGCCAGGTCGTTTACCGCGGAGGAGAACATCCCCAGCTTGTGGAGCACAAGGACCTCGAAGGTGGCGATCCCCGCCTACCTCAATGGCCATCCATCAACACCCTGTCGAGGGAGGCCTTCCATTGGTATATCGGGCCACGTTTAAACCTCGGAGAAAAGCAATTGTTGGATACCTACTGGGCCGGGCTACCACGCTTCAATGAAGACAGACCCAACACGGTTCCGGGCCATCCTGAGCAGCGGGCAACACCGATCCAATTGCCAAATGGCGATTGGGACTGGAGCGAAATGCTGCAGCCAATTCGGTGGTTTATGTGTCCGTGTGCTTTGGTGAGGCACGAGTGCGAATTCACAGGCCAGCATTTGATGCAATGCCAGGGCTTTCAGAGCATCTGCTGCAACATGGTAGGTTCTTCTTGCCCATATCTCTCCTGGAAAATTTCTCATGATATTCAGGTTTGCAGCCACGGACCGGGTACGACCCTGGTACATGTCGGCACCGTTTGCAAACATAGGTGGAACGGCGAAGTCTGTCACAAAGATCGTGATTGCAAGTTCGTCCACGGAGTTGCTGTCATCGCCAAGGGGATCGAGCATCGTCGATACCACCACCGCGTCCGGGAACTGTGAGAAATAGCGACCAAAGATGGAAGAAATCTGTTTTGAAGTTACTTTACAAGCATGCAAGGAGTCCGAGGAATGAGGGGGCGAAGCAAAAGCGAGCTGTAATGAAGGGGAATAGTGCGTGCGCAGTGATATGCTGATGCTGCAGCGGCGTTTGAAAGAAGGAATGTACACATCAACTTCTTGACTCGCGTTTTGGCGGTCAAGTGCATCGTGAAAATCTTGGGAGCCAGAGAGAACGCGGAGGCTCTTCGGCTAGGCGGAACGTTTTGCCGGGTTAGATGTATGAAGCTATTCTCGACTTCACTTGCGCTTCACATTGTCACTACAAGGCAATATTTTTTCTTCCAATTGCTATCCTGACGCTTTGTATTTATTGAGCGTCGAGGCATTCCCAGCTTTAATACCTTAGAGAACGGAATTCCTCCACCTTTTCCAATCTCCGTTCCTCGAATGCATGCTTTTTAGTGCCCAGTCAGTCAATGAGGCGCTCTAGCTACGCGAATTTCTTCACAGTTGGTCACTCGATCTTCCTGTGGTGGAAGAGGCGATGCTGGATGCCCTTCGCGACCACCTCGACGCCATGCCTAAAGCCGCAGTCTCGGCCCAACACGCAAGGCTTGCCATCGAATAGGTGACCGCACACCTTACCGGTGTGGATCAATCTCGTGTTTGGACCATGTTCGCACCTCTATGAGAGAATTAAGATAAATTCGTGTTCGTCTTCGTTAGTGAAGATTCACATACCTGCTTGGCGCAGACGTCGTGCCATCCCCGACATTTGATTGGTTCCTCACCGGTATAACCACAATCGTGCCCTCTGAGCACGCACGGACAGATGAACCATCTTATGGTCTGGAAGCACTCACTCCAGTCCCACAACTCTTGGCCGATCTTTTTCGGCTTTGCCCGTTGCCCAGAACGGCTTGGATCTACATTTGGCATTACTGGGTCGAAAGGCGGCAGCCTAACCCATAAGCTGTGCAGAGTTTGTCGCTCATCCTGGTTCAGGTAAGGCCCAATATACCAAGAAAATGCCTTGGCCCCCATTGTGTTAAATGACGGCCGAAAGAGCTCGGTCCGATCATCCAAGGGCTTTGTCTTGAGCAGCGTCAGCTGCGTGGTAATGTCGCTGCGTCGTGCGACCTGTGTCAAAGTCAGAGTCTGTGCCTGGGTGCTATAAGTGATAGGAGGCCTACCAGATTCGAAAGCTCCATTGTTTGTCGCCCGCTGACGAGCTGACATGACTTCTCCGGAACAAGTTCCTGGAGACGTTTTATTGACCTTTCGTCAACGTTCAGAAATACTCCCTAAATCTCCGTCAATGATAGCTCTGCACCTTCGCCAGTGAGGTGGATAGGTACGGCAAATAAAGCTAAACGGTCAAAGACTGCAGCTCCTTTCACATCCCTGATCAAATTTGGCGCTTTATACGTGCGATTCCAGATGCGTTTTTCAAGCGCAGGATTGAATTGCGGCAGTTGTTGGACCAAGTCCAAAACGCATGTTTCTGATTCCACCTCATGATTCTCTTGAGGCGGTGGCGAGAGGACAACATAGTGCGCATCTTCGGTAGTGGGTCGCTTTCTTTTGGCACTGCGGCCATCTGTCCGGTCGGGGATGTTCGATGTTTGCTCAGAGGCTGCTTCCATTGTAACCGAAGTGGAAAATGCTATCCACAGGCTGAGCAGCGCGCGCAATCTGTACGAATAGGCAGTCCTGGATGGCACCTTATCTGTGTTGAGAGAGCAATGATCTGACAAAGGTAACCCTACAGATGTCTCACCAATCAAACTGGCTTTGCAGAAGTATGATCGCAGCGGCTTTAGGTTAAAAGATTCTGGAAGGTAAACAGAAGAGCAGAGAAGATGTGGGAAGCTTCCGCAATTTTAGCTCTCAAAATATGGTCAACACTTTGTTGTCGTTGACCGCAGCAACCACTCCTGCACGTGATCCATCTTCGGATGCTAGACACTCCGAAGCTGAGAAATGTATTGGTTAAATATGAAAATAACATGGTTGAACCAACCCGGGTAGTGAAAGGTATCACGCAGTGGCAAAAGGAGATGCTGCCCATATCGGCAAGAGCACGAGTATTAATCTCCCGGGCCATATCGTCCACAAGACCACAGCATCCTGGGTTCGAATCCCAGCCCCGGACTTTTTCTGTTTTTTTTTTCCATATCTTTTTTGGTTTATTCTCAAACCTTGGCGCGTCCGTTGTTCGAGAGGTGCTTGCCTCCGAACACTCCATCTCTTCTCAATCACATGCTTTGCAACGGCGTCGGAAGATTCAAGCAAGCTGCTACACAAAAAAGCTGAGCAATTGACAGTCTATCCACATTTATCGAAGGATCATGTCATATGTATACCCGGCGCTCCAAAACCCTTCTACAAGACCACTGAGTCTCTAACCCCCCTCTGAGCCTTGTCCTTCCCCACAGCTCATCTCCATGCAATGCGCGCACTGGCTTCATCAGCCTTTGCCCTTGTCTGCGAATCAGTTCCAGGCGCAAAGCCGGGCATCCGGGCAAGCAGCTGATACAGCTCCCGGGTGCCTTCAAGTCCGGCCTTGACTTCCAACGCATTCAGCATCTCATTGCCTGTTTCCACATCTGAAGAAGACCTGGGTTGTCTGGCTGACTGGGCTGGGTCCGCGAGCACTATCCAGGCCCCACGGCGAAGCTGGAATTTGAGGAGGCACGGACTCGTCGAGACTGGGACTACTTTCGAGGAGGTGGCGTACTTGAGGAGCGGAGACGATTTGTTCATCGTGGGACACATCGGAAAGCCCGTCATTCTGCCAAAATCCTTCAAGTCCACAATGGTTGAAGAAGAGATGAAATCCGTCCATCCATTCCAGGCGACTGACCAAAGGTCTCCCTCTCTAGCGGAGATCAGATGTCTTCGGCCCTTGATACTAAGGATATAGCGCAAGGCGCTTGCTATCCTTATCTCCAGCATGTAAACCCGTTCAATGTATACTCACTCTCCTTTACATCGATAAACCCAGCAGCTGCCGTCTGATCGCAGAGAGCCAACACCCTCCACCCTCAAAAAATCTTACCTTCTCAAAAGCCAGGGTCCCACCTTCCAAAACGAGGAACAAGACGCTCTTCCTCCCTTCCCACACTTCAGGCCCATAATATGATGATGAGATCGACCGGCATGCAATGTTACTGATTTGATAATGCAAGGTGCAGTGACTGCTAATGCGATGAATGCGCATCACAACGATGACTTAGCTAGCAAGATATATCAGAGGCATCAAGAACTTTGCTGCGATGGCGTCACTGCCGACGATATGGAAGATGCAGTATACTAGGACTGCTGCGTTGTGCAGCATGCAGAATCGCACTGGGCTGTGTTATGGGCTGTCTTGAACGATGCTTTGCTTGCATTGCTATATACAATTTCCGCTTCCACACTATAATATACGGTAATGTCTCTCCGGCTCAATGTTATTTTCTATTGCTTGACGCAATTTTGATCCTTGTGATATATTTTAGTTTCTTCCAATAGACGGGAAGTACTCGCTTTCCGAGTTAATTCTCCTCATCTCCTCTCCCGAGATTACACTAAAGAAAGCGAAAGGATGACTCGGAGAGAGCTGAAGGGTGAAAAGGGCGCCGAAAGGGTTGAAGCGCTATCCTCCAAATCTCGCGCCCGTCTCCGATATTCAACTGAGCCGCGACCTTCTCTAGGCGTCCTCACACCCCCGAGCAGATAGATCAGCACCATCAGCTGCTGGCGTAGCGCCTCCACCAGGCGCCGGTAACGCTCCACCGGCACGTGGTCGATCTGCAAGCTCGCCGCGCCCCGGCCCTCAAACTCCACCCATCGTCCTGCCTGCTGCGCGGCCGTGATCAGGCGTCGACACCCATGGCGAAAGCGCGTATTCTTGTCGTTGTCGAGGAAGGTGTAACTGTTGGCGGCCCACGTGAGGTCGTCGGAGCCCTGAGCGGGATCGAGGCGGTCCAGCGGGGTCCCCGGCGCTTCAAAGAGGAGGCCCCGGGTGGCCGCTTCCGCCTCCTGCATGAGCGTCGCGATCATCCGGTACACGGCCGCCATCTCGATCCTGGCGTCGGCCAGATAAAAGGCCGTGTTCTTGGCCGTCCAGCGGACCAGGGGCATGGCATAGTGCTCCCCGGCCTTGCGCCCAAAGGCGCGCACATCCACCACTTCGGCGAAGACCGTCAGGCTCGCGGGACTCATGTACTCGACGCAATAGTCGCGAAAGTGCTTCGTCTTCACCTTCTCGCCCTTGGGCTTCGCGTGGCTGCCCAGCACGATGCGCATGATATAGACGAGGGCCGACAGGCGGGGGGTGAAAGCGGCCGCGGGGGCGAATCGCTGGCTGGTGTTGTCGAGGCCCTCCACCGCCAGCCAGTGGAGCACCGGGCTGTCGAAGTATGTCTCGCCTTCATGCTCCTGCGCGAAGACGTCGACCAGAAAGGGCTCGAGTGCGCGGCCGAGGGTCGGACCGGATGCTTGCGCCCAGATTGCCGCGAGGGATCCTTGCTGCGCCGCCGTCAGACGCACGAGCTCATTCTGGGTACTTGGCGCGGTTTCCCCGGTCACCACGCGGCTCCGCAGCGTATAACAGACGGTGGTGATACCTCCGATGCTCGATGCCCTTCGCCGTAACATTAACTCCGTGGTAATCACGGCCTTTTGGCGACGACCCACGACCTCGACTGATGGTGACCCCACACCAACGATCTTCGTTATTGCTGTTCCAGGACTCTAAGTCTTCCGTTCTGTGGCTTGTGTAATTGAGGTCTTCTGTCTCGACCGCTTTGTGTTGCGATCCTCACCATCGTCGCTTTCAATGAAGAGGGCCGTGCATCTTCATGTGGTCGCTCGACCTCGATCACGGCGTTTTGAGATGACAGTACGGTCATACTGTCATGGGATCAACGGGTATGATGAGGGTTGAAGTGAGATGTGAAGGGAAGGAAAGGATGAGTATATATTTACGCCTGCGAGCCATGATCGGTGATGAGCTCGAAGATATACGTGAAGTATAGTAGTGCCGGTTTGTAATGGCATCCGTCGCTTTCTCGAGGGTGGACTTCAGGCAAGATAAAAGTGACCTCGATTCTCCGTTAAGTCTGTCACTTGATTCGATGACAATTGGCTTATTGGGCAAATTGTCGACGATGCACCTCACGATCTTGATCACGTATGCCGCAGCTGATAGCATTTCATGCACATTGGGGTGTTTTTTGTCGAAGCCTTCACAGGCATGGATGATCTGGAGGTGAGTTCGGGCGACGTGGGAGTGAATGCGGGCGACGAGGCTGTGAGCGTGGACGGCCTTTTGGCGACGACCCACGACCTCGCGCGGATTGAGGGTCCTCACGCCAGCGATTGTCGTCCTGATGGTCTCTGTCGCTATAGTTGAATAAGCGAGGCTCACCCCCATAAGCCGAACGACTGAGCCCGGGGTAGAAATCGCCACAATGATGACGCTTGTTTTGTTGGGCCTCCCGGGTCTTACCTCTTCGTTTACGCGAAATGTGCCCCAGATTTTGTTACATTTCCAATGCAACTTGCCATTGATTGGAAGGTCACTGAAGGTCAGGCATTGCATGAGATGCTTGCCTGTGAATTCGCACTCGTGCCCTCTCAAGGGACACGGACGCATGAACCACCGGATCGGCTGCAGCATTTCCGTCCAGTCTCAATATATATTTAGTGGTTGCGTCGGAGTTGCCCGCTGGTGGCGATTGGTACGGTCCAGGCTCTTACGATCAACGAGCCGGGGATGATTGCCGCCGCAGCAAACCACCTGACAGCAGGCCGATAAATTGTACACGAGCGACGAATTGGGATAGCATACCAAGTCGTGGATCTGCGTCACCTCTGTTTGCCGGAGCAATCGACGTGGCTCCACGTTGTTGAGGTCGGTTCTTTACACAATTCTGCAATTTCCAATCGAATTGTTGCAAGATCATGTTTATCAGCCACGTCTATTTTGTAGTGGTGCATGCCGGGACTTTCGCTTTCGATAGGCTCTAGCCACGGAGAGGTATGATCCAGGGCGCGGGGAATAGCAATGCGTCTTTGCGATGAGAACTCGAATGCAGCAATAGATCGAAAGCCGCGTCGAAGAGACTTCAATTCGGTTTCGAGTTTTTCTTGATCGGCATTGTGAATGAGTTCGGTCGTCAACAGGCTTTCTATACAGTCCTGCATCCGATTGCCAAGGGCATCAAACTTTTCCAGTGCTTTGAATGCTTTTGGCTGGCTTATCAAGCCCTGGAAAGTGGTTGCGTCAATGAAGACGAGGATTCCCCTAAGCAATGCCCGGTTGGAAATTAGCGTTCGTGCGCTCCACGTATCAAGGAACGCAGGACATACTATATATTTAGTATACAAGCCCGTGAAAGATGCTTGCACTTTGTCCCGTTCGCAATCTCAACAAGGTGTCTGAAGCAGCAGTCGCGCCCGAACACGCACGGCTTGCCATCGAATAGGTGCCTACACACTCTCCCGGGATGGATGAGCCTTGTGTTCGGTCCGTGCTCGCACCTTTATATGAGAGTAAGAAAGGATTCGTGATGGCCGGCGAAACTCTGCATACCTGTTTGGTGCAGACATCATGCCATCCGCGAGATTCGATTGGCCTCTCACCAGTGTACAGTCGGGGCCCCTCAGTACGCAAGGGCAGATGAACCATCTTATGGTCTGAAAGCAATCACTCAAGCCGTTGAACGTTGTCTTCCGTGGGATCGTGTTCGTTGGGAATGTTGATCGTCTTGTATATTGATTGTGTAGGTGATCTTAGCGCTTGCCCAAATTGGGCTTTGCATGTCAGCCGGAACGGCTAGGATCTACGTTCGGCATCACTGGGTCGAAGGAATAGAGCCTCACGCAAAGGCTGTGAAGTGTCTGCCGCTCATCCTGGGCAAGATGAGGCCCAATGTACAAAGAAAATGCCTTGGCCCCATCGTGTTAGATCTCGATACATTCGGCGCCTTATACGCGAGATTCCAGATTCGTTCCTCTTCATGTCGAATTCGATCGAGTGTTTGCTTTCTGACCATTTTGCATCGCGGAGAGCATCTTCCAGCTTATTCTTGGAATTCTCGAGTGAAAGGGTGAGGACGGCTCTGTGATGGTAACGGCGGGGCGGATGGCGGAGGTTGAAATCTGGACAATGGCACCAGGGGAGAGACTGGCTCTGTGATGGTGACGGCGATTGGCACCGCGGTCGTCTTCCCGATCGCCACCAATGGCTGTACGCTCAGCAGCCAAAACATTGAGACTTTTCTTATATATTTAGAAACCTCGAGCGCCGAAGTGACACTTATGCAGCTAGGCCAAAAGCTTTGCTGGTCGAGTATCTCTAGTCTGACGAGAAAAGGTTATATGACAGGATTGTCCTATCAAAGCGAGGAACGAGGATTGAAAAGAAGAAGAAGAGAGCGGAGAAGGTGGGGCCTTTCATACCGCAGCAATAACACATTTTGTTGATTAACACACCCGGGAGTGGCGTTTGCAGAGATGTTGTAATTCCTTATCGCGGGTGAATGTTTGGTCTTTGACACGGGATCTTAGGTCCGAGCCTCGTCAGCTGACGTACTGACTTTGCAGTGGCAACGATGTCGGCTCCATCAACAGTCATCTCGCATGTTGTGTGGTCTGGAGAAAGCCGGCCCTTCGGGAGCAGGTCAGCACTTGCAAACTCTCAAATGGGCATTTGCGACCCTGAAATTAAGTCCCGTGATAAGAGCCGATACCTGTTGCTCAACACAGACTCATCAAGATCATTCGGGCCGTCCGTACTTTCGGCAGTACCTGATGTGGCCTTTTGAGAGACAGTCGTGGAGCTCTCACCCTTCATTGTATCGAGAGTTATCCTTGATGCAGAGCTTCCACGAACAGTCTCAAGACGAGGGTCTGCGCAGTCGTTGAAGTGTCCATGATAGTGAGCCAAGACAGCGACAATTGAGATGATTCGTGGGCCCCAAGAAAGGTATTTGGTGAAGAAGAAATTGCAGAAACTACTCGTACAAGAAGAGGAGAAGCATCAACCAAAAGGTGGCAGTTTTCGAGGTAAGAGAAAGGAATGTTTTATGATCGTCACAAAGAGGCAAATATCTGGCACTTCTAGCGTCATGGTGTAGTCTCCATTCATAATCGTCTTCACTCTAGAGGCGACCCCATGATCGCACTTCTTGGCAGGTGCACACCGCACATTCTTTCCAATCTGGCAGTGCCATCATTGAATGATCATTCGATTCCAAATCTTCCCTTACAGACGTGAACGTTATTTGCCGTTGTAAGTGAGTCGTAAGCCCTGTCAGGTAAGACAGTGAAGAGTCAATTGACTTCGTGTCGCTTGGAGCGTCGGAGTTGTCCCAGAATTCATGTGGAGAAGGGAATGAGAACGGCTGTATTCAATGATCCTGAGACCTTTGACGCGTTACAGAATTCCGTTGCGTCAAAATTCGCATTCTTGCTGGTCTTCGTGTGATGGTAGGTAGTCTCACGTCCATTAATTATGATATGAGTGCGAGAAACCCTGTTCATTAAGTACATCGACTCCACCGCTGTGCCTTTCGAATACTAGATCGGCCCGCAGTCGTCCCTGCTGCGCATTCAACCACGATCTTTAGCGGTCTCTCGCGTTGCTTTCGACCCTCGTAAGTGAAAAGGCGTTCGTCGAAAAAGGTTCCCGGGCAGAATCTCGGGACTTTCCCGCTGCTCACTATTCCTCTGAGCCTAGTGGAGCGGGTAGTTTGTTCGGAAAAACCTTTCACCGAGCATTATCATGAGAAGCCAAGGAAGCCCGACATCATTGGTGGTCTCATTTTGAGCTTGACTCGAATGGATGGGAATTTTGAATCAATCTGCATTGGCTTTTCGCAAGTACATGATAAGTGAGGCAGGTCTTTGTCGTATCAACCCACCATTAGAAAAGTACCCCACTTAGGTCACTCATTTTGTGTCCTCTCCAGCGCTTTTGCACTTCTTGCATGAACATGGCACGATCCTCAACTGGAGGTCGCTCGTCTCTTTCCTCGATCGAGCTAAACAAACTTGCGATGGTGGAAGAGGCGATGCTCGATCCCCTTCGCTGTTACTTCAAGGCCGTGCTGGTATTCACACGCACGGCCCTTCAGGCAGGTTTCACCGTCCCATTGATATTGGCAGACCAGTCCTATGTGGACCAAGTCTGTCTCAGGTTCGTGCTCGCAGACCTAAATGGATATCAGTAGTCGATCCTGCATCATCAGATAGACCCGACTCACGAGCCTGCAGCACACGCCCCTCCACCCTCTACACTGCATTGGATGATTGCCCGTGTAGACGCATTCATGCTTGCGAATACAGCAAGGACAGAAGAACCATCTGATGGGCTGAAGTGAGTTTGTCCAGTCCCACCTCCCATCCTCAGTCTTCGAGGGGGTTGCTGGACTTCCATAATTTTGTGGATCGTAGTTCGGCATATTTGGGTCGAAGGGCGGGAGATGATCCCAAAACCCCTGGAGAGCTTGCCTTTCTTTCCACGCCAGGTGTGGTCCGATGAGCCAAGCAAAGGCCTCTCGGCCTATGGTATTGATAGAAGGCCTGAGCAAGCCGCCGAAATTCGCAACCTCCCCACGCGAAACTAGACTCGCGTTTCCTATCCCACGGCGAACGACCTGTTTGTATTTAGGATAGTCAATCACCCAACTTGGTTACCGGCTGCCTACCTTATCATGCAGCTGAAATACGTCGCGGGGGTCAAGTAATTGTGGGTGACCGCCTGTCGCAAAGGCTCTTAGGCGGGCAAATGACTCAGTATCGGCCAGTACAAGAATTCCCTGTCTCATCAGCTTCTATAATTTCAGTACAGTATGATAGCAAGATGTCTCACTTCAACAAATACAAATCGATAATCTGTGAGTGATGGCTTGGAGGGTGCGAGGAGATTCGGTGGAGAAAATTCGTCACCGATAGCACCCTCTTCCTCAATCCTGAGGAATGGGAGTTGTTCTTCCAAGCTCAATGTAGGTGGCAGCACCGCCTGAGCTGATCGATTGTCCTTGTCGCTTATCTCGGATTCTTGTTTCACCGGGGCGTGCTCTTGAGTATGAACGAGAGAAGATACCTCTAAATGTGATCCTAGGCCACGCACAGTCAGAAACCTGGGGATTTTAAACACCTCTTGAAAATGAGCTTCATAGCTGTCGTGATGTTCTGTACCATATTCTGGATGTAGCAACGAGGTGTTGCTTTGAAGAAACTCTTCGGCAAGAGCAGTGGTGTCATGGTGGCTCCCACCAACGATGTTCTGGCTGTTCGCAGGGATATCCTTCTTTTCCGATGGTTGGCCGTATCTCGTAGACCCATTTCTCTCCTTGGAGTCATTGTTTATCGGGTCATGTGTCCGCTCGATCGCCCTGGTGGCCACGCTAGCTTGGGAAGGTAAAGGATCTTTTGGCAAGCGTGGATCGCGCGGTGGCGAGCGAGGACGACGCGGTGGCGAGCGTGAGCGACGTACTGGTGAGCGCGGGCGACGTGGCCGTGAGGGTGGGCGACGTACTGGTGAGCGCGGGTGACGTGGGGGTGATTGGCGACGTGTTCGTGACTGTGGACGTCCTTTAGGCGACGACCCACGACCTGATATTGACTGATGGACGTCGCGATTGCGGCTGTACTCATCATTCAAATGTGGAGGCTCGTTTCTGTGACCAGAATTATTGAGCGTATCACTGTGATCGTCATACTGGTGACGTTTGTTTGGCTGGCCCTGTTGGGTCTCAGCGCTTCGCTTAAGCGAATTGTCCCCCATGTCTGGTAGTGTCAGATCCAATTGCGGGTGACATGAAGGTCAATGATGACCAATGCGTGCTTTACTGGCGCACAAGAAGTGGTGGAGCGTTGAGTGGTTTGAAGACCTTCGGGTGGAGTCGTAAATGTCGTCTCAAAAGAGAGAGAGCACTGACACAGAATCTCGTTGCTGCGGAAGAAGATACACGAACCGCCCTTCGCATACGTATCTTTCTATGAACCACGAAAGCGGATCGATGCCTGGTTGAAGAAGCAAGAAGTCTGGCGGGAAGTGGGAGGCTAGGTGGTTGAGGAAGAAAGAAGTCTGACGGGAAGTGGGGAGCCTTTTAAAGAGGGTCATCTCCGTGTCAACACCGAATTGACCTTCACCGTTGGTCGTGAAGGGTTTTGGGTGGCGTTGTGTCGAGCAAATACTTAGCGGTGGCTGAAGAAAGATCAAATGACAAATAGTAAATTGAGGGGGAGACCTTGTGTTGACCATTATTGTTTGCTTGAGACCCCACCCCCCGCTTCTTCAATTCGCGTCTCGGTCACCCAAAGGAGTAATGCGGAAAGCTTTCATGACTTCATTTCAAGCATAGCTTTCAGCTCTCAACTGAGCCAGCTGAAGCTTCACCCAGGTGTGTCAAACCTAGAGCGTCCGCTCTTACAAATCGACTCAGATTTGAGGCGATCCTATTCAACGTGAGGCTTGCATGACCTGACATGAGACTCAAGTTCACCGCAGGGATCCCACGTATCCCCAACCACTTGGAGGCTCGCTTTCTTCGCGGTACTATCCCGATTCTTCCAGGAAGTGATATGAATGCACCAGCTGACCCTCTAGGGAAGCATCTTCATCGCGACCGGAAGATCACGCCTGACACACCTGATTCACACGAATCCTTCACCCTTTCAAAATCCCTGATATGACTGAAGTGCATGGCTTGGTGGGCACATGTAGAATTGCATTGTTACACCAAGGTCCATTCGATCCTAGCATAGCTTTCGCGATGGGAGCGGCAAGAGAATGAAACAACACAGGGCGATTGAGCAAGCTTCGAACAACTAAGCTTTGTCCGTCCATCAATCCAGTCGGCGAGAAGGATCATTCTCCCGTTACATTGGTCCACATTTGACGTGCGGAGCAGTGCCTGCCGAATATCGAACTGTACAGTATACAAGCCGCAAAGTCGAGGGGGACAGACTTCTGAAGGTACAAGAGCATGGAGCGATCTGTGGCAGCCCCAATGGTCATTGATTTGCCGCTGCGACTTGATAAAACGAGCCCTTGCTCTCACAAGTCAGCAGCCGGCTCGTTATTATGAATGGCACGTTGCGCAGAGACCATGCACCCGACAAGCATTTCTTCTCCCTGGATTCCCTAGCTAACGGAGAGTCAGCTCTGCAAGGACGTTTCAGATACAATGGTGATTCACGTCGAGCATTTGTGGACTATTCTTCGTAATCAAGGTCTTTTTGTCGAATCGTAGAGGCAGATTCCACCATCGCCGTGACGTGGCCACACAGGGTATCGAGCACCTTCTTCTCCACCATCCGAGTTTCATACTTATACGTTCCACCCGCGCACGTACCCCGAGACTTGGAAGGACACATGAGAAGACCACAACTCGGCTCTGTCGTTCTACTTCTGGCCGCTGGGGTGTGAAGATTCAAGCGTGTCGGGGGACTTACCAGTGGTCACGAGAAGCTCGTTGAACGTTAGATATCAAACGTCCGTGGTAGCCAAAGCTTACATTTACAATACTGGAGAGCGTTCATACACATTGGGGAAATGCGGTACAGCATTGTCGAGTTACTGGAAGTACTTCATGGCCAGAAATGATAAGCCGTTCCAATGACCAGAGGAGCCAATTACTAGGATATTGGGGCGACTATATCCCGGCCGTGTGCCTTTTCTGAGACATTCTTCGATCCGACGGGAAGATTACGGAACGAGGCCAGCGAGCTTTCGTCACACCCACGCTTCTATGGTGCCGTGGCATGAGAAGCAAAACATGAATGGCGGAGAATCAGTATAACTCCCACAGAGGAAGAAATGAGCAGGATGTGGATGCAAAGAGTCGGAATCTAGTAGCGCAGGCGCGGTGTATCAAGAGAAGAAGAAATACAATGCCACGTCTAGTGCTCGCTTGATGGACATTGCGCTTCGCATCTAGAAGTAGATGGCAACTTTCTTTATGTCTCGATTTCCACCCTCCCTACTTCTTGACAAAGATGAAACCATTCTAAATTGATCGACGGCCCATATTGCACCCGTATAACCGCCAGAGCCTTTTCATTCTCCATTAGTCTTTTTGCTGACTTATATTGGTCCTTTTCCGTGTGTGGATACGAAAGCTAAGCGGAAGAACACCTTTCTGACGATCCCGGCATGCCAATTTAAATCAATGCTGAGGTCTTGGGACTATCGCGGTCTAGAACGATGGAGAATTTTTACTCGACAATTGGAGTAAGTTAGCAGTTCCTGGATTGGCATGAGATAAGATGGCTAGCTGTCACCTTGGCACGACGTTCGATGAATGGGAATCCCCAGCCGACGATTTGGATTGCATCCATTATCAGGATCTGATAATGGGTTTCGAAACAATGGAGATATGGTCAATGGCTCATATTCGGTCATTGTCGCATCAGCTTCACGAAAGAATAATGTGATCGCTCGGAAGCGGTTGGGTCCAGACAAGGCATAAAAGCAAAAAAGAAAAAAAGAAATTGCTCCAGGACGGACTCGAACCGCCAACTCCACAGCTGAAGTTTATGAGAGAGAATTTATGGAGTATCGGGGCTCCGGGAGAGACGCGGTATGTTAACCACTGCACTTAACAGGTGTGCCAACAGCTGGGGCGTGATACCATTTCACTACTGGAGCTTGCTTATGCCGGAACAACGTTATTTTAAAATATATTAATCAAAATTAAAGCCTTGGCAATAAGTCTGCGCCCAGTCGCCACCGCCCGCCACAACAAGTGCGAGTCTTCCCATAATGAGCATCAAGTGCATCGTCATGCTTAACTTTCTAAGACGCCTGAGTCTAAGCCAAATGCATGTCTCAGTCCCATAAAGATCCTGAAAATGCCAATCTCTCGAAATTCTCAGCGCTACGTAGTGCATTTTCTGTCTCAAGCTTGGGGAGCTTTTCTTGCTGGAACTGAGCTCGGGCGAGAAAGAAACCGTTCGCGCCATAACATTCTTCACATGGTCTCAGAAAACCACTTCATTTACTATCGGTAATCTACACTATAATATAGATTGGACACCTGTGGAAGTTTTTAGAAAGAACGCTCGACGCAGCTGATCTGTAGTAATCTGCTTCCGGGTCGTAGTATATACAACAAAACTCTTGGGGTTCAAAGATTTGAGCACTGCGACACTACGGGGAATGCTCGCCTTGATCAGCAGCTCTATTACGGTTCGTACCATGGGAGGCCTCAGGCGAACCAAAGAGTAGCCGAAGTCGATGCAGCCCGCCTCTCCCACTTCTATCTACACTACAGCGACAGCTCTTGATATCGAAAGTTTAGCATTAATCCTACACTCGCTCTTTCGTGAGTCAGTATCTGACTATCGTCAGGAATTTTGATACTTCAAGGAATGTCTTTTTATCACCTGCTTTCATTCAATCCTGTCCCTGGTACAAGTCGTCCATTCTTGAATCCACTTGTTGAGACTCTACGGCACCGCCTTCCCACGGTAAGTTTCTCACCATAGCAACATTGAGTGCTCCATCTACTCACACCAAGCGTACCTTGATGTCGGTGCAGTTGCGTGCTACAACAACAGCTTCTGGGTTGTTAGAGTTGAAGTTCCACGGCACCGCTCTCTAGTCAAGACGAAATCAATTTCGTTTTCCACTCAAGTCGCAACAGCTAGCTCAGCATCCATGGTTTCTGCTATTATTTGTGCAGCTTCATCTTTGGTAGGTGGGACTACCTGAGTGACGTGTCGCCCTGAGTGTCTGCTGCGGGCAACAGGTGTCTCACGCACCGCACGGTCGGTGCCAGTAGAGTCTTCAGATCGCCCAACTGCTCTGGTGACCATCCATCTCAAAGGGTATAAAGTTACGGGAGCTGCAACCCTTGACTCAAGCCATCCGCCAGAACCTTTTGTTGCCTGCTTTCTTGATGATTAGGTTAAGCGGTCTATCATTAGGCAATTCCTAGATCGGACTATCCGTTTCAATTTGTGGGAGCTGATACTCTAGACCTAGTACGCCGCCTGCTTGATCTCACTGCAGAGCTACTGCTAGGATTCTCTCTGCCCCAGGTATGTGCTCTGTGAGCAATGTACCGCTGAGCTGGCTACGAACCTGACAAATGGCGTCCAGGTTGAGGTGGTAAATGGCGTGCTCGTCGCTGTGGATAGCAATGTCTTGGGAAGAATGACGCACAATTTCCGGCGTCGACGTTCGCGGACGGTAGTGGTCTGCCCTGGCCCCATCAAGTCTTGTCTACTTTTACGCGTCGTTGTCGCAATCTCCAGTTGGACGCTTGGGCGAGGGTCGACCAACGTCTCATCAAAAGTGATGCCTACTTTGGAGAATTTACGTACCAAGAGATAAGACTCTTACTCAAGTTGGTGGCCCGTAGAAGAGGCTCGCGCTATATTCCCCTGCGCCATAGTATCTGAAGTCGCAGTCGCGCCCGAGTGTGCAGAGTTTGTAGTCGGTTGTGTGCCTACGCCTTTTCCGGTTATGGACGGCTTCTGAATTGGTTCTATGTTCGTACCTCTGCGAAGCAATTAAGGAGCATTCGCCATGACTGTAGAAGAATGCACTTCGGATCTGAGGTCTCTGGCCTTTCGTCTTCGTCTCTGTGATTCTAGGGCTCGCTATGCTCTTCGGCTCTGTGGTTTTGGAGCCTATGGTCTGACGTCCTGTGATCTTCGGCGTTACGGCTTCTGGTCTTGAATTCTTTTATCCTGTAGCCTTTGCTTCCGGAGTCTTGGGTCTTGACCGCCTTGTGTTGCGAGCCTGAGCATCGTCGCTACTATCCGTGCTATGTTTACGCCTGCGACCCATGATCGGTGATGATCACGGGCTTCCCAGAACTGTTAGGGGTGAGATTTGATATTGATTTCGCTGGACATGGTGTAATGTTACACTCGTGTCACTCATTTTGTGTCTTATCTAGCGCTTCAAATTTACGCTCCATATGCTCAAATGTGGCATATTGCTCGAATGGGAGGTTCTCGTCGACTTCATCAATGGAGCCAAACAAGCTTCCAATAATGAACTAGGTGATGCTCAATCCCCTTCGCTGTTACTTCAAGGCCGTTCCGGTAACCACGCGTACTCCTCTTAATGCTGGTTTTACCATCCCATTCATTCACAATGGCAGGCGGTTCCTACGCGGACCAAATTCGTCTCAGGCTCTGTGGTCGTAGAAGTGAGGGGAATGATGGTGTTACCTTTTGCTTGACCAGATAGACCACAATTACGAGCTTGCAGCACACGTCCCTCCACCCCCAGCATTGGATCGGTGCTTGCCCGTGTAGACGCAATTGTGCATACGGATACTGAGCTCATGAGTGTGATGCATGCTGAAACATATATCAGACAGCCCCCGCGCTGAAGGGGCTTCCCGCAGTCGAGTCAGACCTTTCGTTGACAGAGTATCCATAGTCTGGATTTGAGGTATCAGATGAAAGGATCAATCGAGCTGAATATTTCTGCATCTGGCATCCAGAAGCATGCCCGCAATCAGCTCTCACGTCAGCTGTCCGGACAAGGCCGATGTGGTCCGACTCAGCTTCAGGCCAATGCATACAGCAGACATCTCACTTCCGGGAGTGGTGATGAAGAAGACGGTGAGTGCGAGCCTTCAGTGCTTGATGTACATGAGAATGGATGGCGTCATACTTCTCGCCATCTAAGCTCACATCAGCTCTGCAATAACAATGCAGTCTTTGAAAAGCCCACCGATTCATACGTCAGAGGAACCTTGCGGCCAATCAACGGTCGACATATGTCAAGAAGAGACTAGTGTCAAAGGGTAAATCTTCGCATTTTGAATAGGTTCTGTAGGCGAGTTAAAGTGGAAAGAGAAAGAGAACAGAGGGGAGAGGAAGAGGCCTTGTACATCCCTGCAATGATATTTTGAAGTGGCGTTCATTGAAGTATTGTAGTTCCTCATCGCGGGTGAACAACAGATCTTGAACACGGAGTCCCAGGTGCGAGCCTCATTAGCTGATGTACTGGCTTTGTAGTGGCGAGGTTGTCGACTCCTTCGATAGCCAATTTTTGTTCATCTTGCATCGGCCGGGTATCTCACCGCAGAGAACAAAGGTGTCAATGGCCTCTCAGGAAAGGGTCTTGCGCTAGCAGATGGAGACCTGCAAATTATGAAATTGGATCTCGTGATGAGAGCCGATGGCGTGTTGCTCAACATATAATCACTAGGACTGTAAGGGAGCCACCTCATCCACTCAATATCCAAGAGTCTCTCGCTTAGTTATTACACTAACCCAAGTAGGCTAGCTTAATACACTTCCCTTTTGCATGCACACAGATCATGTATGCTACACTCAAGTTCAGAACCACACTTCACCTGAGCCCCTGACAAGAACCAATGAAGTCGCTGGCAGTTTCGGCAATACTCGCTATGGTCTTCGAAGAAACAGCTGGAGACTTTGATGCTTTAGGGTGTGGAGGGCGATCTATGAGACAGTGCCTCCACGGACAGCCTTACGGCGAGACTCCGCGATACTGCTGGAGGGTCTCTGATCACCAACCAAGACTACGACACTTGTAATGATGCGTGAGGTCCTAGTAGAATAAGCTTTTAAGGCAAGAAGAACAGCTTGATGGGAAGATGCAGGCACTGGGGTGAGAAAGAAAAGCCTCGCAACAGAGGCAGAAACCCCGCGTTCATTGCACGATACTTAATCTTTCATTCATAAACGCTTTCACTTCCTAGACCCTGCAGTCCCAATTCACAGCAAGCGCACACCGCACGTGCTTGCAATGCCAGAAAGACCACCATTGTAAATGCGACACGCTCGATTTGAAAGCATTCCATTTTAACATGAATGATAGCCGTTCTTGTCCGAACTTCAGTCAGTCATTTGTACTTGTTGCCAAGCAAAGCCCGTCCAAGATGTCGAGGCCATCCCAGGATTCATCTGGACAAGGGAAGAGAGAACGAATTTGGTCCAACAAGCCTGTGACTAATGCACGACAGAGTTGAGATTCATCTACATTTCGACATCGTCTCATTTCTACTTGTCTTGGGCGCGACACATGTCATATGCATTCAGCACATCGATGGACCGGTCTGCTGTACCTCTCAGATGGGCGAGTCCTCGAAAGACACCACAGAGCTGTTCACAGACACTCTTCTTGCATCTTTAACCCCGATTCCTAGTAGAGTCTCGTGGCTCGAAACAGTGAAGACCGGTAAAGTGAACACGACATCGTAGCAGCATGTGCGTCCAAAGTGTTCGTCATCGTCAAATTCACCGCACTTAGTGACTCAAAGCAGTGAAGACTGTTGAAGTCGACTGGGAATTGTAGCAGCGCTTGCAGCGGCAGTGTTTTTCGACGACAAATTCACCGGACCTAGTGACTCGAAACAGTGAAGACCGGTGAAGTCAGACCGGACCAAGCATTCATCAATAGCAATGAAGCAGCCTCCGCCACGCAACCCGCGCTAGCACTAGCGTCTTTCTTCGGATATATATTTCTCGCTCATCCCCCCTTCTTTCCATCTTTTTTCAACATCAGCTGCTCCTCCAACGCTTGCATCGTCCTCCTGTGTTGTGGAAGCAAGCTTGTCTTTCTTTGACGGCCTCTTCCGCTAACGCATCTCATGATCATCCTGTGCAACACAATGCAACATGACCACCTGCACAACACGTGGCTGTCAGAATGTGGTCTACTGGGGTATAAAAGATGACTTTCAGCCCTCACACTTCACCTCCTGCTCGTGCCACACATCATCAACTTCTTCAAATTTCGTCTGCCACAGACCGAGCTTCTCCTCCCACAAGCATGGGTATACAGCACAACTTAGGACTCCGCCCTTGTTCGCGGATTGGCGGCGTCATTGTTTGACCTGCCACAGCCTGTACTTTTCGCCGATACCATTGATTATATACTCCGGAGCTGGAACGGCTGTTACCAGCCACTGGGGTGGTACATTGCGTGCTTCAGAAGCACAATTGCGCATTCACAGTTGAACCACCTGCAGACTTTCATGGCTGGCATGCAGTCTGTTGCAAGGAGGTATGTGCTACCACACTGTCAGAGGGTCCGTTTAGGTGCTTATCTATTCCTAGCTCTGTTCTCATGGTCCCACCACAAGTCTACGACCTGCCAGGCCAGGCAATGTGAACGCATCAGTCTGTCCCTCCTGTGACCGGAGCTCTCAGCAATAGTCAGCACTGGAACTTTGAGTCAACAAGGACTATTCATCTACTGCGAACATAATATCGCAGACTATTTTCCTAAATATATACTGGGACGCGTTGCGCTCGTCATAAGCAGAGCGTCCTGCGTAGTATCGACCTGCGTCTCGTCCGGGCTTCCTTTTTCTCCAAGAACTTTCATCAGAGAGCCGTCTTTGTCGATGAAGCAGCGACAGGACGCGTTTCTGAGGCATGTCTCACGATTTTCGGTCCCCGAGAACGAAAAGAGCTTGCGATCGCTTGCCTTGTTGGGGATTCACAACAGCTGAGGCCTCTGGTGCTCACGAAGTACGAAAAGGTTCCTGGATCTGACAGAGATATGAACCCAATGGCAGCACAATTGGAAACAAGTCCCACGGCTCAACTCGAGGATGAGAATTACCCTCGCGTCGTTTTCCTGGACCAAAGCCGTATGGTAACAGGCCTCAAGGATTTTTCAAACCTTGAGTTCTATCACGGTCGCCTTCGAGATGGCTCAGGGACAGCCCTTGCGCAACGGCCAATCGCACAGAACGCAATGTCATACTTCACGACCGTTCTGCAAACCTCGCTGAAGCCTTTTCTCTTCGTCAATGTGTCTGGTGGCGTCACGACAGCCACAGGTCTACAGAGCCGCCAAAATCCGTATAATGTTGTCGCTACCTTGGGTTTGATCGAGAACCTGGTCGAAGCCAGAGTCTGCAGGTACGAAGATATCACGATTCTCACCCCCTACAATGGCCAGCGTCAAGCATACACAAAGGTCATTGACGACATCGAACAATCGAGGGTCTTTCTGCACGAACCATCGACAGTTTCCAGGGCGCTGAGCAGAATGTCGTCATTGTCGATCTCGTGGTAGCCCGGACAAGAAAGGGCCAAGCTGGCTTCATTCAAGATCGTCGAAGACTGAATGTCGCCTTGACCCGGGCTAGAGATTGTACCATCGTCGTCGGAGACTTGGATTGCTTGGCAGACGTCGAGAAGGCATTCGTCGAGAAGCAGGAACAACGGCGATTGGAAGATCCTATGGGGAAACGTGCCGGCTCCTTCAAGGACAGATCCATACTGCAAGCGATGATCGAGTTCTACCGCGGGGAGGACGCCGTCTTCAACGTGGATGCCAGCTCACTGACGTCTTTCGACATTGCCCACTTCGTGGATTTTACCGCAGCAGAAGATCTCCGCAGATCCCTGATAAGCCTGAAGACTTGTTACAATTGCGGCCAAGAGGGTCACAAGGCTGGGACGTGCCAGATTTCGAGGAAGGCAACGGACGCTACGCAGTGCAAGAGGTGTTCTGGATGGGGGCATTTCCGAGATGAGTGTTCTGTGCCCAAGAGTCCAATGTGCTCCCAATTCGGGCACGACGCGTATTATTGTCACCTCCAAAAATGCGATAACTGCCTTCGAAATGGCCACCTATCAGACGTCTGCACGTTCGAGGAGGATGTACGTACCTGCGAGCGCTGTCTGGAAGTTGGGCATGTCCGGAATATTTGTCCATACCCGGAAGAAAAGACGAAGAACCCCATTCGAAGCACCTTCCTTGATCGTGCCGCAACGATTGACGAGGGTTTCGGTCAACAGAACGTGAAGGCCACCGGCGAAGCTGCTCCCGACGCCGTAAAATATATAACACTTGGTGAGCTGGACGTGTTTCAAGGCCTCACTGCCAGAACGATCGACAGCTTTCAGGGTGCAGAGCGGTATATCGTGATCTTTGATCTGGTGATCTCGCGCATCAGGAAAGGGAAGACTGCCTTTATCCAGGAGTACCGCAGGTTGAACGTCGCTCTGTCCAGAGGCCGAGACTGTACGATTGTCGTTGGAGACCAAGCATGTCTCCAAGATGTCGAAAAGAGATTCCTCGACAAGCGGGCCGAACGCGAGGCACAGAAGGGAGACCCACGCCAACCGCAAGAGAGAGCTGACGACGTGAACGTTTCCGGTGAAATAAATTCGACCCTGTTGTCACTCTTCAAGTTCTATGCTAGAACGGACTCCGTCGTCGAACTCTCTGCGAGTCAACTCAAGGGAAACGACCTGGCTGAAGGCATAGACTTCACGGAAGCAGAAGAAACCAATCGAATGTACTTGGGCTTCCGCATCTGCCGCAATTGTGGTCAAGAAAATCACAAGGCTTCGGAGTGTCAGAATCCCACGCAGACGAACCCCCTCGCCCAATGCCGGAAATGTGAAGGATATGGCCACAAAGGCGATGAATGCCCCATTCCCTATTGCAGAGAGAATTCGTACGCTCCGGTATAAGGGTCATTCGGAATGCACCCTAAATATATAACACTTCGTGAGCTGGACGTGATTCAAAGCGTCGCTATAAGGACAATCGACAGTTTCCAAGGCTCTGAACAGCGTATCGTAATTGTCGATCTGGTCATCGCCCGCGCTCGGAAAGGCAAGACCGGGTTCGTTTAGGACTACCGACGGCTGAATGTCGCGCTTACGAGAGTCCGGGATTGCACCATCGTTGTTGGCGACGAAGACTGCTTGAAAGAAGTCTACAAGAGATTCCTCGAGAAGCAAGAGGAACGCCAAGCGGAGGCCGGATCCCGTGAGGAAGGTTTCTCGGGCGATATGAAATCGGCTTTGACTAAAATGTTCGGATTCTACGCCAGCAAGGGTTCTGTAGTCGAGATTTCCGCTCAAGTCCTTCGGCAGCATGAACTCGCCCGATTGGTGGACTGGACAGAGGCAGAGGACGTTGGCAGATTCTTCTACAAGAGACTCATCTGTCACAATTGCGGCCTTGAAGGACATGTATCCACGGAATGCACCAACCCGCAACAGGTAACCATCCTCACCAAATGCAAGAGATGCGAGGTGCACGGCGACCATTTCACCATCGACTGTCCGTTCCCATGGTGTGGCATGTGCTCCCATTCCGGACATGAGTGGTCATATTGTCCGCTTCAAGAGTGCCAGAAATGCGGTGCTATGGGCCACTCGACGGAATCCTGCACAAGCGAGGTGGACATCCGGACATGGTGAGTAGACCCTGGCAATGTTCCCTCCATATTCATTGATATCTTTGGAGTTTTCGATCGCTCGAAGCATTACTGGCGTCGCGTTCTTGCTAGTCCTCATTGTAAAGAAGTGGGACACATCCGAGATACTCGTCCCTACCGCTTGTTCAAGAAGAGACACCCCTTCGAGAACACCCTCGAGATGGCAGCCCCAGAAGCTCCAGCCATCGTCGAACCTAATGAGCCTGAGGATCAGCAACCGGCAGCCGAAGATGCCCCCCAAGGTGAGGCTGCTGATGGCGAAGAGGCAGACGAAGATGCCACTGAGGAGCAGCTGTTCGATAACGGGATTCTCGATGACGGGATTCTCGATGACGGGATGTTCGATGACGGGCAGGCTGTGGGAACTTCGGATGCTTGGTGATCGGCACAAATCTCCTGGCTTCAGTTCGATTTCTGAAATTTCACCACTCAACATTGTTCCACGAAGTGGCAAGTCTTTGCGTGCGGTAGCTTAAGATTGAGATAGCAGTTGCTTGCAGATCCTCTGGAGCATCAATCAACGCACCCCCGACCAATCTATCGAGATCAGAGAGCGCGTTTGGAATCGCACTTACATGCAAAGATAAAATCGACACGATCAGTAAATATATACAAGGCGCACAAAGTAGCTCTTGTGTCGGATAAGTGGATGAGCATCAACAATCTTGGCGATACCTGGCCATAGGACAAGGCTATCATGATTCAAAGTTGCGCGCCTTAGTAGACATCGGAGACTTCGGCACCCTTTCGTTCGTCGAACCAAACCCGAAATTCCCACCACTCAATGGCTGGAGCTACAAGGTTCGCTCCCATCTGCCTCAATTCGGTGCGGCAAATGACCTGGTGCTCGACGTGTCTCGAAACATCGACGATGATCGCACATTGCCCGTAAGGACCCTCGAAGACAGCTTGAACAGCATCAGCCCTGACCAAGACGTCTACCTCTCTCCCGATCCATCAGACGTCAGCGCGAGACTCTTGGTGCGTACGATGAAGCGCATGATACAAGGCACCGGGCCCCAGTTTGACAAGTTTCGTGCATATCTGTCTGGCCAGGACTTCACACCTTTCGACACAGGCCGATTCGAATCTGTCACTGAAAATCCAGCGCCAAGTGACAAATTTCAAGCAGTGTGTGACATCTTGCAGTCGCTCAATCAACAACAATTCGAAGCTGCAACGCAATTCATGCAATCGGGACAGATGGTGCAATTGGTGCAGGGGCCACCAGGAACCGGTAAAACCTGGTGGATAGCTCAGATGGTGAAAATCTGTGAACTTGCGAAGGTACCTGTCCTAGCAACGGCACCTTCTAATGCTGCGGCCAACGCTTTGCTGGGGCATCTCGTCAGGAACGACCAGAACTCAAACTACGGCGTCCGACCTTTGAGATTCGCCGGGCAGGTTGAAGAAGTCAACGCGATGCTTGCAGTCTATCGGCAGTATCATGGCCTGAATGCACACATTGTTCATCGGAAGCCAGCAACGCCCGAATCCAGCGTCCTGGAACGTATTGACAAGGCCGATGATGAGCATCAGAGCAAGCGATTCGCCGGACATCTCGACCCGTCAAGCTTTCATACCCAGATCCTCGAACAAGCCGGCATCTTGGTTGACGGTAGACTCGACCCGTCAAGTGACTTCAATGAGGACGACCGTTTGGCAAAGTTCCGCCGTCTGCTCCTAGTTACTTTGGTGAGAAATGAGGCGTCACAATCACAAGAGCTAGGAAATTCTACTGATACTTCGCAAAAAGGGCTTGTATATCCAGGACGGAAATGAGACATACATATGAACGAAATTGTAGCAGTGGGGCGTCCATACTCTCGTCGATAATGAAATTCTTCCTTCGCTTGCTCTGCTACTGCAAAATCTTACACTTGTTCCTGTGCCACCGCATTGCATTGAGGTTTCAATCAAATACCTTGCCCGCTGTGTGTCTGAACATTTTCTCGAGCGCATTTATTCAGTACTCTGTAGTTGTCCCATTGCCTGCTTTTGCTGCCTCACCCAAGGAGTCTTATATGAGATCTAAGCTTCGGCCTCAAGGCACGTTGAGCGGTTCGACATTGCCGGTAACTGGGCGAGTGGAAGAGAATGCGTTATCCTCGTGAGGTGCAGGTTTGATCTGCAAAGGAGTTGGTCTGAGGGATTTTCAGATAGATAGAAGTGGGCGCGGGTCGATTGACAACTTGTCTGACTTTCTCATCACACAAATATTCCTATATCGATTCTGTGCTCGTGGTGCGCAACGCACCTTCACGCCTCGCTACGGTGTTGACGTCTGTCCAGTGCTAGCCACGCTTCGCCATACCACTCATCCAGCAAGAGGAACTTCTGCCATTGGTGCACGTTCCATGAGCTCCTGACATGCTACATGCTAGTACCTCCAAAGGAGGCGGTGGAAGCGAAGATCCCATCCAACTGAAGAATCTACTGTGTCAAATGCCTTGCAATGATCATCACGTAACATGGCAGTGGTCTGCAAAGCTTGTTGGACTCTTGATACTTCATTACGTTACTGAGTGTGCAGCTGTCCGTGAACGGGTAGATACTTGGCAGGATCTGAACACAGCTCGCAGCGACCCCGGACTCTTTTCGATCCTCTCAATTAGATTGAGATACATGATGTGATTGGATTGCCTGTATCCTCGCTGAATGAGCGGCCTGTGGCTTCTCTGTACTGAAATAGCTATTCCTGTCTCACAAGGGGAGATCAATCAAGTTCTTTCTTCCAAATCATACAATATCATAGCAAGGGCAGCAGTCGAGCGGTACCACTTGTTGCATTTCTCATGACAATCGTTCACATGATCAGGTAAATAATGCCGTAGCCTCGCTTGAAATGATTGTACGGTCGTCTCACTTGTCATTGCTAATTTTTGTCGTAGTTCTGCGTGAATATGATCAAAGCATTCACGTCATATGTGATGGTGCCACGTGACACGCTAGCCGCATACTTAACACCCTCTCGCTCCCTCTCTTCTCTTGCTCTCTCGCGTTGAAATTTTTTGATAGCCAAAAGACTTCCTTTTTTTATTTCCCCACCACCCAGTCCGCGTTGGTATTCATCGACGGCATACTGAACATCTCTCCTTATCTCCACCTACCGAAGCCTCTGTTCAACCATCATGGCCGACCAGACAGGCGCAGCAGACCTCGTGAGTGCGTTTGAAGAGCTTACAGTGGCAAAGCAAGGCTTCAGATACAGGAATGCGGTTGTGACAAACCCTCTCTCAGAAAGCATAATGGTCAGTCAACCCGGTCCTAATGATGATGAAATGTTGTGACACTGGGTCAAAATCACAGTCAAGCACCAGCATCAAGGATCATCATATCAACCTGAGGTTGAAATTTGACTCTCCACACGAAGCCTTCATCGCGATTGATGTGTCACTCGATACAGAACGCGAAGACGAAGAACACCCGAAGAGACCATACTCATTCAAGGGTGTCCACAACAAGTCGGTGCGCTTTTATTGGCACACTTTCGAGCGTGCAGACGAGGGAATCACCCTCAGCAAAATCACGGAACGTGACGACAGCATCGAGAAAGATCCATTCCTCACAGATCAGCTCGCGAAGGGCAATTTGTGGCTACTGGAACTCGCATACTTCCCCAAGCACCTCGTCGCCTTTCATCTGAACGAGGAAGCCGATTACACCAACAAGGAGCTCGCTGCAAGCTATACTGACTTTCTCAAGAGCATGAAGTTCCTTGCCGATACCGACGAAAAGCAAACGATCAACGTGTACTTCACTAACTATGGATTGAACGTTATGACCCAGACGCGTTTTGATCGAATGGCAGCTCGTCTTGAGGCAGATAGAGCCGCTCCCTGTCTGAGCGAATACTACCGAGCCGATGGAAGACCTTTGTGAGTCCTTTGAACCCCTGAGACAAAATCTGCTGAATCATTCAAAGGTTGAATTGGGGTGACTCGGACTGCGACTATGACATAGATCGGGATCCTTTACCCAGGAAGACCCGATTTCGCACCCACGAAGATAATATCCTGACCCACGGGATTGGCGAGCTTCGGGAAGCCGGTGTACCCTTCGAACTACTCCCGATTGCAAGAGTCACCAAGCTCAAACTGCACTTGATCGCAATTGGAAACCTGTCCGATGGCAATCAAGCCAGCCGCTACTTGGCCATTGGTAAAGGATACGATGACTCGCAACTGCGTCGCTTTCTCGAGGTTGGAGATACCGGTACCCTCTCCTTCGCCGGAGTGTTGCTTCCAAACTGCAATGTTCCACCGATCGATGGCTGGGAATATACTGTCCGCTCCTCGATGCCCGAGTTTGGTCTTGCGAACGACCTGGTCTTGGACGTCCGTCGAGATTTCAACGATTCATCACGAAAGGTGCCGCTAGCGACCCTTGGGCAAGAGATCAAGCTCGACCAAGAGGTATATCTTTCTCCCCGGCTGTCAGGCGTCACCGGAAAGCTCTTGATCAACGCAACTCGACGAATGCTGGAAGGTGATGGGCCTCAGTTCGATCACTTCCGTGGATACCTCTCTGGACAAGACTTCTCGCCGTCAGAAGTTTGTCAATTCGCTACTGCCTACAGTGAAGACCCCACCGATGAGGAGTACCAAGATTGGTGCAGTGTTGGCAACCGTTACCCAACTATTTAGAAACTACCAGTTTGAACTGATAGTTTGACTTAATAAACCGTCCAGTTTGAGTTATATAGTTTATGATTTAAACAGTTTAAAGTCCGAACGGATTATTAGGACTATTAGTTCTTAACGGTTTATATATATACGGTATAATAAAGTAGGTAAAATAGGTAAAGTAAGTGGTATTTAAAGATATTTATAAAATATAAAGTTAACGGCTATATTTTTAAGTTTTAGCGTTAAGACCCCGTAGTATATTTGAGTATTTACGCGTTCTTCTAAATATATTAGTATCTTTTATATTACCCGCGTTAATTTCTTATTAATAATAAATATTTCGAGAATTTATTTAACGGATTTATTAATTATACGCTTACGTTATTTATATATATTAAATAAAGTTCGAAATATTATTTATAATATTATAAAATATTAATATACTTAAAAAC
>PEKF01000096.1:0-74037 GCA_003073195.1 Ramalina intermedia
CGATTTTATTACGGATTCGACCTAAAGGTTTAGCTTTAATTATTTTTTTAACGTAAAAAATATACCGATTTTTTAGTTTTTAAAGTATTAATTAATTATGACTTTATCGATTTATAAAGCCGAATATACCGGATAAATATAAGCCATTAAAAAAGCTATTTAGTTAAAAAAGTTTTTAAAATAAATATAACCCGATTAAATTAAACGTATCCCGATAATAATAATATATAATAATAACTAAAATATAATTATATTGGCTAAAAACCCGGTATATTATATACGGACAAAATATATAGATATCTAATTATACTAATTACGTAAATAGCTTAAAACCGGTATTATGGATTTTTCGTATGTTATTATTACGGAATAGGTTATTAATAAGCTTATAAAGGCCTTATTAAATCAACCGTTTATAAAGTTCCGGCGTATATTAAGCCTTAAAAAGTTATTTAAATATTAATCGAATAATCGAACTCTTACCGATAATAGCCCGGACGATATACTTATTAAAAAGTGAATTACGAACCAGGGGAGCCACTATATAGGGGAGCTGCGATATAGGGGAGATGAGACCTTTTTACCTAAGAGGATATAACGTTAAATAGATTGATAACTAATCTATCGATCGATTTGGTAATCGATTTATTGATCGTTTTATTAATCGGTTTAAATAATTGTTTTTGGGCTATATATAGGCGTTCAAAGGGGAGTATTAAATATACAGGTGCGGATAAATCATATAACGCGGATTAGATAAGATAAAGCGGGTATATTAGGCCCGATTAAAATAGTTCTATCAGAGCTATACATAGTCTTACTTTTATATATAGAGAATAATCAAGCAACTTACACCTCTCAACTTCAACAGAACCTGAGGGTAAAACCCTCATACGATCCCCCTCCCTACGACGGCGAGTTCTTATAAGCCACTTATAATACCATTACCAGCTCCGGTGCGAGCTCTTATTTACCTGAATTACCGAGTATATCGCAATTATTATAAATTATAATAGTAATAAAACAATTAAGGGCCGAGCTAAATATATAGTGGAAAAATCGAGAAAAAATCGAGTTTATTAACGAGAATTATCGGAATCGCGTTCCGGAAAATAGTCGTAAAATCCGAGAAACCGGGTAAGTAAAAGGGATCGATTCGTATTATTTCCGAGGAAAAGCCGAATAAAATATTAACCGGAAATTATATAGGGTAATATTATTGCTGAATTTACCCGGTTCCCGCGAGCAAATTAAATAAGCTATTACTTATTTAAATAAGTTATTATTTATTTGAGTAAACTATTACTTATTTGAGTACGTTATTATTTATTTATAGCGTCCAAACGCTTCCTGGCTTTTTCGTATAATAAAAAAACGGAGTTTTTATAAGGAGCTCCGTTACTAATAAATAAGTGCCCGGGTTTAAGGTACTTTAAGTATCGCTTGCGACGTAAGATTTTATTTTTAAAATACTCCGGGAAATAATAATTATTTTTATTAATTTCTTCGAGATCGTTACCGTTTAAGGTGAAAGAAGAAAGATTTAATAAAAATAAAAATAAAGCCCGACTTTACTATTTAGTATAATATATTTTAAGATTATATTAACGTAACCGGTTAACGAATTATTTATATAATATCGGCGTAAAGCCGTCCGTTATTTAATAGCGGAGCTTCGGTATAATAAATCGATATAAAATCGAGATTTTATAAAAATTTTTATACCGGAGAGGTATAATCGTAATAAAGAATCGGATATAGAATTAATTAAAGGTCTCTAACTTCTTTATTATAAAGTCGGGTAAATATAATTAAACGTCGTTGATAAGACCCGGCTTGGAATATAATATCAATAAGGGTTTATTAATCGAAAAGAATAACTATGAAGAGTAAAAGTACAGGTAAGCCTATAAATAGACTTTATATAGCCGAATCGCTAAACCGTTAATTTAACGTAGTTAATAAGCCCGTTAAACGAGCCGAAAAATTACCGGTTAAATACTAAATACCGAACTATTAGTCGGTATACGGCTAATATCTTAATACGGTCTTAATATTACCCCTTTTTTTAAAAAAAATATCGTCCGCGATATTAATTATATGTTAAAAAGTTATCGTAATATTTAATTATAATAACGAAATCGGCCTCGGCGTAATCGGTTATATAGGCCGGGTTTATTAAAATACGTAAAGTAATATTTATTTATTATATCGGTAATATATTCGAATTCGTTTTTATCGGAATTATATTATTTTAAATCGAAATCGTAACCGGATTAATTTATTTTATATTATAACCGTCCGTATAAAAATTGAAAATTAAAAATATTATTAATTTTTTATTTAAATAACGGGTTTTTAACGGTTATATATAATAAATTGTCAGGGACTCAGCAAGGTGTGGTTCTGAATATGATTGAATTCAACTATGAAGAGTAGCATACATGATCTATGCAGACAAAAGTAAAGTGGAAGGCGCTAGGCCCCTTTGGGCTAGTGCCGGTAGTAAGCGAGGCTCACACAGTTGAGCCGCATGCGCATGCCAGGACGGTGAATCCCTCACAATTGACGGCTTCCTTTCTTCCTCCACGTGGCCTTGACGCTTGATTTCCCAGGTTTCACCAATCTGAGCCTTTTCATAGAGTTTTGACCATCTTACCCCAGGCTCCGATCTATATGGCAACACGTGTTCAAGCTCTGTGTCAGCACTGTGGCTTCTTCCAACAATTGGGACTATGAGTCTCTGATGTGCTTTAGGTGATATCCTTAGAGTGTTAGAGTAGGACTAGAGCGGTAGGCTCTTCGTAGTAGCTATCAGAAGGAAGAGATGCGGGGAGCAAGGCCTCAAACACGCAAGCGAAACATGTTCCAGGCGCTCGTAAAAACACCTGAGTTCCCTTTCCACAAAATTCCGCCAAAAAAGGATACATATCACACACCTGCATCCAACGTGCAGCCGGATTACTAGATACATAGAAGAGCCATGCCTGGGAGAACAGCCGCTGCCGGGTCCCCGCCTGCGCTGAGAAGACGAACTCATTGCGAGAAACATCTTTTCCATTTATAATTCCGGGCGAGTCTTTGGACCATTGTTGATGGTAAGTACCGAGAGGGTGAGGGTAAGCGGCCTTTAAGCTGCAAACATTTTGTCCTTCTATCAAGAAGAGCTCTCTCTGGGCGCTAAACAGGTCTGCCGGAGTTGTATCGGTGTCTTCTCTCCTAGTCATAATCTGGCGCTTATAGACGTCCGAGAATTGAATGTGTCTCCTCGCAACTTCCAAGCTTGGCATTTTCCCGTCACAGTCACACGGCGGAAACTGGAGCAGATGGCTGCAAAGCTTGACCATTTCTCTGAAGCCAAGTATATGTTTCCGACTCTTTGTACCTTCGTACTGCCATTCAAAGATTTGAGTAATCGCGAAGGCGTCTGGCTCACGATAGCCGATGAGCGCTTGTTCACGTTTCGTAATGCTGACGCCTGGATATATGTATGCAGATCTGTTCCAAGAATTCTTTAGCACTCGTGAATCGGAGGGTGAGAAAAAGAGGTCCGTGGGTCCATCAACTATGCGTGCTTTGCGAACCTCATTGCGCGCGGGAACACCTTGAACAATACGCAGTGTAGATGCGAATACCTCCGCTGGATCTCTGAGATTGATCAAATTGAAATACAAACTCCAGCCACAAGCACTAACGAGGATTGTGCTATTATTGAGGTCCTTGGAGAATGTGTACCCTTCAAACAAGTGCGATAAAACCTCGAAGCTCTTGATTAGCACGGACGCGGCTGGTTTCAAGTTGGTGCGTAATATAGACTGTACTTCAGGCTCATCGTCACTCAGCCATTCCAAAGCTTGCACTGAGAGAAGCGCGCTGCCACAAGTCTCCAAGTCCTCCGGCTGGACTTTCGAAAATGAGAGCACGAGTACCACCAAGCTCGATAGAAACTTTTCATGTCTTTTAGGGACCGTACTGCAGACCTCTGCCATCTCGCTACTGCCTGTTTGAACCCGATCCAGACCAAACAGGAAGGCTCCCGCTCGAATGATAGCAGCTTTTGTGAAGCCAGATAGGTGCACACTTGGCCGCTGGGCGCATTTACTCCTCCTGTCAGGATCCAGTTGCTTGGAGTATGCTTGTCCATCAAATTCCTCATCGCCCTTCAATATCAAGAGACTACGCTGCATGATCCAGTTGCGATAGCTAATTAGTCTTTGACCGCTTGGATCAAGGAGTTTAAGAAATTCTTGAGCGAACCCATTTGCCCTTCTTCTGAGATCTGGTTTGAGTACTGGATCCCCTTCGTTACTTGCCACTGTGAACAGCGGCTCGTTTGGATTATTGGGATGCAGCAACGAAGCATAAGACTGCCTTGAGGAGCCTTCACGGATGAAAACATTCGTCGGGGGAGCTCCAAAATACACGTCGGTGTCTCCTATCGTCACTTTGACGCTCAGGCCAAGAACGTGGTGACACCAAATAATTGCTGTGATGATCCCCTCATTGCATTCGACATCGAGGCGTCTCTCTTCCGGAAAGTGTTGAAGCGTATGGAGACTCATGAACAGTGTCTGTAGTACAGGGAAAGGCAAGGTTCGTTGGGTGATGCTCGGACGGTCCAAACGAATCTGACGGCTCTTGTGCTGATTCTTGCCACCAGTCTTCTTACGTTTACTGGGCCGCTCCTCACCAAGACATGATATAATCTTCGTTTCTGCAGCCTGATAGAGATGCGACCACTGGAAGCCAGCAGTCTCTCGCTTGCAGACTCGGAGTGTTCCACACAGCGAGGAATAGTCTGGGACCTTCCCATTATCAGCTTTTAGTTCGCCCAAATTTCTCTCCATTGCTTCGATAATCCCTTGAGCAAGACTGTCGTTCTCGTGCGGAAATGCCAACAGTGACAGCTGTATCACCATTGAGAGAAGCTCTGGGACTTGAAGCGCATGCTGTACGGTTGGCCCTGGACCCGACGCAAGGAAGATGTCTAGATAACGAGAAAGCGCCTTCTGTTCCGATTTTCCGACAAAATGTCGAAAGTGGATTTGCATGCTTGGATCGATTCGATTTCGTCCAAGGTAATTTGCCAGTTCTGCCTCTGTGAGAGCATCGGATCCTGCATTTTTGATCGCTTTCGCTAACGCCAGAGATCCAAAGGAAGAAATGACCGATGTCACAGGATTCAAAACGTTGGTGAGCTCGAGGCCCAATTGAAAGCCTGTCTGCATGGCAACGTACAAGTCCTTGGCTTCGTTGCTAAAGGCTGTCCAAGTAGGCAAAGGTCCGGTCGTATGGAGACTGCTGATAGTTATTTTATACTAGCGTTGGTAGCTAGTCTCCTGTCAGTCCAGGCAGAGTTGTTGTCGGACGCCAAGGGGCGCAGAAAAGACAATACAAGACGCCAGGGATTGCTGTTCCTAGGCACAATGGAGTGGCGATGGGAATACGAGTGCTTTCAGGCAGCAACCAGACTGCGTTGTGATAAATCTCGTGCGATGTGGATTGAAAAGGGAGGTGGGGAGGTGGGGAGGGGGGGCAGGAGTGGGGCTGAGCTGGGCTGAGCTGAGGCAGATTTGCGTCCTTGGCTATGGACTCAAGAAAGTTATAGTGAGGCCGCGGAATTTGCACTTAATCCCGCCCAATATTTGGTGCTCACTATAACTTTCTTGAGTTACCCGAGGGGCGTCTGTCCATTATGGGTGGCCACCACGGGTCAAACATCCTCCGAACGAGTCCACCAATGCTTGCAGGGCTGGCCTGCTGATCTGTCAGCATTTCATTCGTCGCCCTAAGTACATAGGCTATCCCAAAAAGAAGGAAAGAGCACGATGGGGCTAAGGGAGCAACATCCAAGCTATACGGGCTGGAACGTCTTACTACTGCTCAAGGACTTGTAATCGCAAACAATGCCATTGTAGCGACCTTCTTTCGTAGCAGAATCGTGGCCGAGCGAACATACAGGTAAACCGTTGTAGTGTCGCTTGAGCATGAGCAATGGAGCAAAGAGGAAGAAAGTCCACTTGGCAACGTCAAGAGACGACGTTTAGTTGCGGAACGGAGGATGATTTCGATCAGGTCGGCAATTCTTCCGACAGAGACGAAGCGATTGCCATGCCAAGACTCAGAAACGCCCGCTTGACCAATGTGTTCTGTACCACGATAAACACCACCAAAGATTGCCGAAACGCTCGTCGAGTCTTTGCGCCATCCAATAGCTCCAGCTCTCCGATGTATATTAGAAGACAAAGCAGATGTTCAGCTCATCATATTTGACCTTTCGGCAAGATACTGCGCGCAGGGGAACTTATTCGTCGTAGCCGCTGCTCGCCCACCTTCCAACTGCGACCGATGACCAGATCGGTGTTCGAGCATATGGCAGCTTTAAGCCGCAACATGTTCACGCCAAATGCAATCTCCAACATTGCGTCTTTAATCGCCCACATGACCCGTCCGCGGAGCAGCATCTCTCGCGTTTGATGATTGACAGACTGCAAATTCTCGACATCAATGCTATTTTCCCATGATTTCGGGTAATGTAGCTTTGCCCGTAGTCTGCTCCGTGGACTTGCTCGTGGTCATCGTGCAGATTCCAGAGACCTTATATCAACTTCCACTCAGCGAGGCTTAGCAGCGTAGTTTTCGATGCTTGTCTCGACCACTGTCTTTACGGCACAAACTCGTGGACGAGACTTTGCTGGCGGTTCGGCATCATGTTGAATATGCCTCCATCCGTGTCGAATGTGCCTCTTGTACTGGCCTTTGCTAACACGATTCGAATGTGCTGAGCCATCGCACGTACGATCACCTGCCTGCTATTTACTTTCAAGATGTCTTTGGGTCGGCCGAATGGCATGGCTTAGATCCTGTAACGTTAGAGGTCACTTTCCTGTGCAATGGCCTGTGCAATGGCTTTCTTGAATCTGGGAAATGCTACTAGCGCATTCGAGCTTCAAGATCTGAGCCTTCGTTCGTCAGGATGGAAGAACTCTGGACCATACAAGTCAAACCTCATACGATTTAGGGAGTTGGGGGAGGTTACCAGACTTGCTCCGCCTATGTTCACCCCTGGGCCGCAAGGTGCGAGTAGTATCTGCATTTGTTGATAACGTATGCAGTCCATCCTTTTTGGTTGATACGTTTTTGCGCTGGGAGGGTTTCTGAACTCTCTTGCCTGCTGTCTTCTTGGGTTTCTGAACTCTGGCATTTGAATGCGATCCTGCAGCATTACCGTTCGGAGCCGATTTACCAGGTTTCGAGGGTTTGCGCCTCATTTTGCTCTTTTTCAGACGGCCCGGACGATCGTACTCAGGATATAAGATCTCGCTCTCCACCTCCGGGCCATAAGCGAACCCGCTGGTGACATTGTTTGCTAGCGGCCACCGACAAAGCTTATTTGTGGTGAGGTGCTTTTCGCGTCCCCGTGAGGCTGGCTCTTTGCTTACAGGATGATCTATGAGGTGTTAGTAGTAAGAATAACCAGCTTCAATGCTGCAAACGTAGTGCTGCTCATCGAATCCATTGCAGAACGCACATCATTCCAGTCAACACCAAATATGCTTCAGACTTCGAGTCACGCGCCTGGATGGTTTAATGCATATTCCTATATTTCAGGCGATACACAAATTCGATCAACAACGTAGGTGAAGACCTTCTCACTCTCGGTATCATCAATCAATGTTGATCCTACCAAAGGGCATCATAGTCATGCAACACATCTTGAGCAAGTTTTTCCGTCCTACCTCTCATGGAATGCGCTGCAATAGCGTTGGGATTATCTCGCTGAAACTGCGCGCCTTAAAGCTGAAAGCTTTCAAACACTCAGTACCAATCTGTAGCCACCGCACTTACTTTTCGTTCCTCAAATCTCAATTAATTCAAGCACCGACCATGATGCTTAATCACTGGGGTCTGTCCTTGGAATAAAATCTTCTGCCAGGCGGATTGGCTGTTATCGAAGCTTTCTGGACCTGAGAAGCACAATAGGCGCCAAACGCCCGTTATATTATCTTGCGATAAGTCTTTCAGAACTTGTTCAGTTACTGGAGATCAGATATAGAATCGAAAATGCAACGAAGCTGGCCATGTGTATCGAGGGCTGAAATTATTTATCGGGCTATTAAGAAGGATTTTCATGCAATGCTTTCATCCGATACCTTACTGTGTGTGTGGCATGCATACAGCTATTCTGATCCTCCACCATGACCAGCGAGAGTGCTTTCAGGGGTGATCGATGTACCATCCACTATAAACATCAACTCTAGGAGGGTAGCGGGGTTGCTTTACGCAGTACAGCAGCCTTTCGCGCTTCTTGATGGCGATTAGGCTCGAGCAAAGCCAATCACGATGAACTCGATTTTGATGTTATGTTACACAGAATGTTTTGAGGATTGCTGAATATTTCGGACAGCATATTGTGTATGCAGCCTGCCGCGCCCAGCGTCCCCCTGGCATGACATAGATCGTTGTCGCTCATCCAATGATCCTTGATCAGCCTGCCTCTGTCCGCAAAATCTGGAAGCATAACGAAGGAGAAGATGCCTTCGAGTTTAGATTTCACATTCAACTAACAATCAATCTAGAATCCATTCGAGTGCTCCTTACACCAAGATAGCCAGTTCTCCAATTACGAGCGAGGCCAAAAGATTGGTATGGTATGCCAAGCCGTTGTGTATGGGTACTTCCACCCCCAAAGTAGAGAGCTTAATGCCGTCAAATATCTCACTGGGAGGACAAGCTCGAAAAGGACCGCGAATTGACGGGCAGAGAGGTACTACGCGACACACATAGTCAAAAGAAGGCTCATCTGAGAGCTTTTACGTGACCCACAAACATCAGAGCGCAGATGAAGCATTCCAGCGTCGCCCGATTTATGCTCTGAAATGCTTCGATCATCCCAGTGAGGGCTACTCCTTAGTAATATCTCAGATGACTTGTATGCCGTCGAGGCTAAGACAGTTGCTCGACTGGCTTCACAGTATTCACAAAAGCGGTGCAGGCATCGAGATCTCGAGCCAAGCAATGTCCCTGTGCGAACAGCAAGCCCCGTGAGCGTTGTCATCATCGACTTTGGCCAGGTCTTGTTGTCCCATCCTCTCACCTACGTGGGTTCTTTCGGCTGCTCCTAAAATCAAGTTCAGTCGTAACAATCGCAAATTGTATATGAACTCAGTGGACTTCTTTGCCTTAGGCATGTCAATGCTCTCGCTCCTTACCAGTCCTGGCAAAGCTGTTGTCGAACGCCAGCGGGAAAAGGCATCTCTAGAGAGAATGTAGAATACAATACGAAACGGCGGAGATTCTTGTTCATACCCACAATGGTGTTGCAGTAGGAGTGAGAACGTTTTTAGGGAGCCATCAGATCGTGCCGCCGCTCCGCAGTTTCGCGCAACACGTATCTGTGATGAGTTGCTATCTATATGCGAATGCAGGCGCTGAAGTACGAGCTTAATGTTGAACATATAAATGAGTAAGCTCCTGTGACTGTCTAGACTTTTGCAGAGAGTACAACACTTAATCTACTATACTATTTCCTATAAGTCAAACTGAAGTCCAAAGCGTTTGTCCAAATATCACGCAAGTGCTCCACTACTTGCTCGACCTATCCAAAATCGTCCGACAAAACACAATCACGTTTCAAGTGTCAATATCCATCCTGTCCGAGTGGTTCAGATTCTGTCTTGACCGCAGTCTTGTCTGAATGCCTCTGGGTTGCTGAGCTCTGGTTCTTTTCTGCCGTACAGAGTTCATCTGCGTGTGCTCCACTTGGCTATTCAAAGCTGACTTGGAACGTGTTTCCCGCCTACTGCCTTTAGCAGCCTTACGCGCTGGAGCTTCAGGAACATGGTCGTCGTCGCGGCGAATTCTGTTAATGATTCCAAGCTCGGAGCCCGTGTGTAGAGTTATCAAGCAAGGCGACGGCCTGCCCTCCACCAAGATCGGGTGGTTCAAGAGGATCTCCAAGAAAGTTCTCAGTGTGTCGGGGTCCGCAGATTCCTTTAGCGTCATAACGTAGTTTGCAAAACAGCTAGGCAACCGTGAACCCAAAGGTTCCGTGTACCTGTTTTGCATGATGTCACACCTTGGAAGCCGGACAAGGAGGCGAGCTAGTTGGGCATCAAGTGAATCGTCATTTGCAGAGAAGTCCTTACTCCGTACCTGGGATAGGACGAAGGCGATTTGCTCGATGCGCAGCGGCCACGATTCTACTTTGATAAGCAGAGCCTCCATCGCAATCGCCTCGATTGGATTGTTCGTCGGTCTGGTCTCCATTTCGAAGCATGCTGAGTCCCTCAAACGCTGTGGAACGGCGCCGTACGGAACATAGTGCCAAGTGTCCAGCCAGGACATCTCGAGACAGTCCGCTGCTGAGGGTCTTAGTTTTGGATCGAAGGCCAACATACGATCTGCGACCATCAAAGCACCGCGACGATCCAGATCTTGCCCTTGGACGAAATTGTCGTGGATGACACCACCAACTTTCTTGTGATAGAGTTTCTTGTTTGTGACGGGTGCCCGGTCCAAGTGGAGGTCGATCATGTCTAGCACCACCATTCCAAGCGAGTACACATCAACTACATTCTTGAACGGAGCGTATATCTGCTTTTCTTGTGCCGCGCAAATTTCGGGAGCCATGAATCCTGGGGTCCCGCATATAGTAATTGGATTTGCTATCGAAGCGAGACCGAAGTCTGCAATCACTATGTGGATTGGATGGACGCTGCTGACGAGTATGTTGCTAGAAGGAAAGCAGAAGATCAGTGACAGTCCTGTGTATTCGAATCAGGTACCTCATGACGAGGCTCCGGATTCCCATTGGGTGATAAAGGTGTTTGTAAGGTAAATTGAATGCCTCGTGATGAAGCTCAAAGATACACATCATCCTTGTCTACCGGATATGCTTGCGATGTCTCCGGACGTGAATTTCAATGAGTGATCTCGAGATTCTTGAGACATTCTTGACAATATTGCGTCCTTTTTTAAACACACGTACCTGGGCTTGATGTCCCGATGAATGTCGCCTTGGGCATGAATGTAGCAAAGCCCATGGAGTACTTGGCGGATTACTTCTTTTTTTTGAGGCCAATCGAGTTGAGGAGCAATGACTCCCAAATGACCGTGTTGGAACAAGGGCATGAGAATTGCGGTACCATCGTCATAAGTATGGACGTCAAATGCTCGAAGCACATTTTCCTGAGCCACGGTATCAGTATAGATTAGTGTTGTCGATTTTGAGCAGACCTTACATGTTTTGTCTTAAGAGACACCATCGCCTCCCTTATAATACGGAGACTGTTAGATCCGTCCTGGTTCCATTTCATGACCTTGACAGCAAGAAGCTCTCTTCGAGAACCGCAATAGTATTCGTAGACATTTCCTTGTGCACCTTCACCCAGGGATCTGCCTGATTGGTACCGCGCTAGGGAATCTTCCGGCTTCGACATCATGAGGACAATTGGCACGAGGTAGAATTGGTAGATGGAAGGTCAGATAATCCTCAAAGCATTTTATTATCCAAGGATCGAAAGCAAAATGAGGGATGAAGGAAAGAAGAAATAAACCGCTTCTAATGAGATGAAATGCTGTCTCCGCGGTTTACCACGACGATGAAGATGTTTCGACCTATTTCTGGTGATGTTACATGCAGGATCCGATGTAACCGGATTGGATATAGAACAGTATATCACCGCAAAGGAACTCGGCATGCCAATCAGCAGGGATAGGTTGGGGGGAAAAAGTAGAAGTGAATCTCTGGCGACAGCCCAATCCTCGTTGAGCGAGCTGCTCGAGTCAGACTCACAGGAGATTCATCATATGCAGTCAGCGTTTCAGGAAATTCGAGTGCTTCCCTGACGATCCCCAGAAACATCGCGTTAGCCATATATGAAACATGTCCAGTCGCACGAAGCTTGGCCGTGCAATATAGACGCCCAGGCTGGCCCGCTGTCAGCCAAACATCAACTTTGTGATGTGATTTACCAGGTGCTCCACCCATAAAGGCGAAGAGGATACACAAACATGAATAAGGCGCCAAAGAATGTCCATGATTGGATGCGATCGCCTTAGTCATCCGAGAAATCTCAGTCAACGAATAGTGGTGCGGATCATGCAACCTCTTCCGAATGCCCGTAAAGTCCCGTGATTATGTAGTGTGCTTCGCTATAAGGCCAATAAGAACCCTGACTGTCTACCGGGTGCGCACATAGTCGCTGCTCCGACGCTTTCATTTTCGAGCATGTTTCAAGATGTCTATTGCGAGCTCGAAATAGCCATGAAGATGTTTCCTCACGAATAATGTATGCAGCATTGAGAGATCACATTGCGAGTATTAGAAGGCTTGTGTACGAGGACCATGCTTCACCACTAACCTCCGCAGGCCCTTTTTAGAGGAGTGCCAAACGATTTTGTGATTCACGGGAAGCAGCTCGGGAAACTGAATACCAATGATACGCGAAGTGTCAAGACTCCATGATACCAGGACAGCCTAGCTCTCATGAAGGATATAGGACAAAGAATTGCAATTGACAGGTTTGGCGCTGATTGAATCTCGACGTTTTGACGCTACACCTGTACCTTGTAATGATTTCTGACCAATCTCTCAGCTCAAGAAGTTTGTGCCACAACCAGATGGCGCTCTGACACCCTGTTCAATGAATCAATGAAGTCGGCGCTGCTGAGCGCCGCCCCTCTGCGCCTTGGGCTCATTCCAACTCTGGGACCTCGCCTCCACCCAAATTATCCCCAATCATCAATGCGGCCTCTCCATGACTCCAGCTCTGAACGTCCTGAATCAAAGGACACCAGGTGTAGCCGCAATTCTTTGGTGAGTACTGGGATTGATGCTCAGCCCTGCTATATCGATGCGATCCAGCCAGAGGGCCCGCCTATTCTTTTCAAAGAATGCAAGAAAGAGATCTCCAGCTTCAAGGCCTGAGTATTCACGCTTCGAAACGAATTGATCGCGAAAGGCAGATGTCACACATCGTAGGGTTTTAAGAGCCGAAGGACTCTACCTGATTTCACATGCCTAAAACCCCTCTGAGGCCGTAGCGATTGAAGGCGAGATGCACTTGCTTATATCATGTCTTTCTCGGATGTCTTTTGGGCTTTCGCTGTCCGGTTTTTGGGCATCGTATTGTGTGCTCGCTCGCTTGTTCTCAATTTCCAAAAGCCTGGACGCGACCCCAGCCTGGCGTTAAGCTTGCGCTTCGCTGCAGGACTCCCTGCTTTGGATTCTAAATCTTTGGGCGTGGCGGACTTTTAAGTCCTCTCCTTCCACACCGCCATGTCATCAGCATGCTTCGACGAAGAAAATTGTGCAGCGCTATCAGCAAATAATTGAATTCTGTGAGTGATCTTGTTTGTCTCCAATCTGCGGACGAGCTTTCATGGTAGAAAAAGCTCTACCAGTTGTTCAGGATTTCCCCCCTGGTCCATGAAAGGTCGAAAACCTCAAAGCCGGCTTCAGGGCTGCCGGCGTGGTCCCATTCAATTAAATTCATTGATTCATTAGCACAAATCGAGCCAAGTTCCGATATTTACTTCGCTGACAGCATGTGGCTGCAGCTGGCTCGTCTTAAAAGAAATAAAGGTGGGCGCGACGATAACAATGAGTGGCTGACATTTATTTGTGCATACGACTTGGCGTATCCTTCGCTGATTGATGAGAAGCAAATGAGGAGATAGGACAAGCCTGCGATACTATGATTAGAGGAATCGAGGAAAGCAGAATGCGAATAATCCGCCCCCTTGCCGTTTAGTGGTCCAGCTGCTTCTACTGCAGAGCTTCCGGGTTCCACCCTTCAATCCGCCGATCAAGCTCCCTAGCCGCCGGCCAAGCCTCCCAGGCTTCCGCTCATGACCCGAGACCCTCAACCTCACATACGGAAGTCACATTATTATCGATCACTCACCCAATGAGTCGAGAGCTTTGCTATCGCAATGCCCACCCTCAATTACTGCCCCTATGAATCTCGAGAAGGCTGCAAGGTGCTGCAGCCTACCACGGACCATTATCTTCGGCGCCAAATGATTGATGATCGTGTCATGGACTCAACCACGGGTTTTGAAACCATGCACTCCTTTTTCCATTCTATTTTTGGTATTACCGTCTGTAATGATTATCGTGCCTCAAGGCTCTGCACATCCAATGATTCGTTCCCTCATTTTCAACTGCAATTAGCGATGCAGGATCATCATCTCCACCCACACCAAAGCTATTCTTGTACACACTCATCACACCTGCAACCTGAACGACCCGTCGCCCATTCGTGCCTTCCTGCAGCGGCGCAGGATCATGTTGTGGACCTACATCCAAGCCATTTTCGTACACACCCTTCAACGGACACCTGCTGGCAGTATTGCTCTTGATAGGACGTAGACAGCTTTTACAGCTGCCACAGGCGTTATGCGGTCTAATCAGGCTCATACGAGTCTATGGGTGAGGACAGACCCTCTCGGAATCTGAAGCAAAAGATCTTCCACAATCAAATCCACCTCCTGAATGGTATGTGAGTGTGGGCCCGGCCCGTTCGAGTGCAAATGCCTTATCAGCGATTTTCGTGGAATATGAATTTGCGCCTTTGCCATGGCCTATACAAGAGAGTGCTCGTAGCAAGCACTCAGACAACTTCAATAATTAATCATGACCCAAATCGACTGGAATCGACTGGACCCTGACGAGGGAGGCCGAACTTGCAGATTACACCCGAGGTGACTTGATAAGGTGCGGAGGTCAAGCGGCTGTCTACAAATACCTGGCCTCCCGAAGCAACAATATTGTTGCCGTTCACATCTTGCGCTTGTGTGAGACTTTAGACAAGCAAAGGGCATGGATCAACAGAGAAATAGTCCAAGGCATGGCCAATAATCATGTAAAAGATGCTGCTTTGAGTCGGTCTGTGAACATTTCTAAGCTTTACCATTCAGCCTCGCCTGCTTCGACTTCTAACAGGTTATTCTTACGAAAAGGAATTTGCGCTTGCGATGCCTTACTGTCCTCTAGGTAGTCTGGGCACAGTGCACGCCAACACAATGTTCGACATGGTTCAAAGAAAAGATGCCGTACGTCAATTGCTTTAGGGGCTGCGTTACCTTCACCTTCAAGGCTACATGCATCGTGACGTTAAACCCTGGAACGTCTTGGTTCAAGAATTGGATCCTTTGAGTCTCGTCCTTACCGACTTTGGTCAAGTTCCATTTTCACACGCCGTCTCCTTTACCCGCACTACAGGATACCGTGCTCCAGAGGTTTTCTTCGCTCAGGACGGGATTCAGAGATATCACAGAAGAATGCCTTTGACATCTATTCCTTAGGCATGACCCTCATCTGGCTCCTGAGTCCCCAGATTTATGCAACCGGAACACCCAAAACACAGCCTATGACAGAAGGACAACACGATGAGCCTATCGGCTCAAGACTCGAAGCTGCCATCGGCCGCAATACCAACCCGAACGAGTGCGATGCACTTGCGGCAGCACGTGATATGACGCAATGGGATCCAGATGACAGACCCTCTACGGACGAGTGTCTTCAGCTCCCGTGGCTTCAGACAACACCGCTGCGCAAAAGTCCAAGACACAACGGTCAAGTGAAGAATTATAAGCTCTCGGCTCCATACAACATCAAAGGCGGGATCCACAAAAGTCGAATGCAGAAAGGCAAAGCGAAGAATGTTCCCTTCATGGCCGCTCAGAATGTTGACGTACCGGCACATGCACAAGCACCTTTCGGCGGCGTAGTGGCCAACAACCCCATCAAAGAGGAAGACGTTAGGGAAGGCAAGAAATATCCTCGCGCGATGGAGCTCTGTACTTAACGATCGCACGCCTTGCAATGCATGTGTCGAGCTGCATCAAGACCTTACAATTGGCAGCTTTTGCTGGAACCGTGCTCTTCCATGGAGTAGGGGAATTTTTGGAATAATGATGGCATGGAGTAGAATGTGCGGAATGGCTTGGGCATTACATCGTGTACGAATAGGGTTTGGGGTATTAGGAAATGCAATATGTTTCTTTTTCGCCCAGTACCATTCGCTGCTTGAAAAGGTTAATTCCTAATGCGGCTCCTGGAGATGGATACCAAAGCCGTTTTTCCGTTGATTACTTGATTTCCTAAACATTTCCACTCTGCAAAGTGGCATTGGCCCCGTACCTTACTCAAGTAGATCTGGTGCCGTAGCATTTCCCTCAAAATCCAATATCGTCGAAAAGAATCGAAATGTAAAAGACAATACAGAATTCATGTTTCGTATTTTAGATGAAAGATCCTGGACGCGTTTCGACGAAAATCAAAATCTCTTTATCATATTTACATTGTGTGGAGCAATGGTAGCTTTGCGTTTCTCTTGGGTGAGCGAATTCTAGCGACATTTCCTTGATCTTGAGTCTATGTCTCAGGAGAAACGATCTTGGCAACGGAGGACGGGCCCCCATTTCCCTCAAACGAGTCGACGCGCTTGAGCCCCCCTCACCTGCGCCTGCGGCTGTTTCCAACCACAGGGCCTCGCCTCGACAACCCAGACCGTCCCCAAATTCCACCAATGCGGCCTCTCCATCTTCTGCACCACCAAGCCACTCTGCTTCACAATCTCCCCAATGTCCCTGTTGTGATAGCATCCATACTTCTCACCATGCCCCCTCGCGCTCCTGTCCAGTATGAAGTTGATCCAATCGTAGAGACCCCGTCCATGTTCAATCAACAGCAGCCTCCCCGTTCGCGGATTCAGCATCCCGCCCAAATGCCTCAGCGTATCCGCAGGCACCGGCGTGGAGCACAGTCCCATAGTCTGTATGATGGTATCATACCCATCCTCCGGCGCATCCTTCAGCTCCAATGCGGCTTGCTGCCGAAAAGCGATCTTTGTCTCCGTGGGGAGCTTCGGGTGCAGCTCCTTCCATTTCTGCCTCGCGATGTCGAGCATGGGGCCGGATTGGTCGAGGAAGGTTATGCTCTTGCATGCTCTGAGATTGTAATATTTTGCATTCCTCCCTGTGCCGACGGAGGTTTCGAGGACGTGGCCCGTAGCCTGATTCACGAGGCGTTTACGCAGGGCGTCGATGCCGCTGAGGGTCTCGGTGGTATCGACCTCGTTGTCAAAGGACTGCGCCAGATCGTTGTAGCGATCGGAGGTGTCTGGGTCTGGTGAGGAGCCATCGGACCCGTCTACTGATGGGGGATGTCCAGGCTCTGTGCTCAGTTGGTAGAGCCAGTAGCCGTAGATGGCAACATAGTAGAAGCCGATGCCGGAGACGAAGTAGAGAGGAGCGCGACCCGATAGAGCTTGTCGAGGAGTAGAGACATATGCATGAGGGCGAGGCGGGACAAAACTAGCTCAGAGGAGTGAGTCAGCTTGGAGCGTTTGATGTCGAGAATGGAGGATCGCATCGCACCGGCTATGGGGCAGACGGCCTAGAATGCCCATCGATTCGCTTTTCGGTCCAATGACTGCATTGCCAGTCTCAGCTGCGTAGCCGGGACTCCAAAGGATGTGGCAATACTCTCACAATGACAGAAGAAATGGTCGAGTTGATAAAATCGTGATTCTATTTTTAGATTCCTCAAATCTGCCAAGAAATGAGAATCTCTCATACAATCCCATCACTCTCCTACTCGTCTTTCGTTTTTGTCTATGCTTTGTTACCATCTTCTGGTCTCATCAAAGACGTCAGGCTCGCGACCCGCTTTGTAGATGCACAAACTCTTCATGCTCAGCGTACAGCTGTGATATTAACCCTGTCACCCCTGAAGCAAAAGAAGTTAGAGCTGACAATGCTTAGACATTTTCATTGCCATCACTCCGATTCGCAATGTGTCTATTTGAGTTGATGACTTGTTCTGCGCGTCTCGCTTCTCTCATCTGATGAAGAAATTGTGCCGAGTCTGATGGCTTCTCCCGTATTCCTTGGGCCTTCCATGATCCACTGTACGGATTTTCTCCATACACCAAGCCATAGTAATTCCCCATGCCCACAAGACTTGTGTCAAGACCCTTAGCAATGTCGTGTAAAGCTATCTATGGTCCCAAGTCCACTTTCGGTGAGTTTACTGTGATGAGAGCATCAATGCTAAGGTGGACAAGAACAATGGCTTTGTTTCAGGCCGGATCAAGCTCTTATTGTTTGCTCACAATGTCATTCTCTGAATTTGTGTCGTGACCTATCCAATACATATATCTTGAGCAGTCTATTTGGCTACCTCTTTTCAATTTCAATCAGCCCACAACTTACCAGAATTACCTTTGCTTATCGCATCCACTCAACGTACCAATCAACTTCAATCATTCGGAACACCCAACAATATGCTCGGACCCAAGATCATCGCCGTCTTGCTGGTGCCCTTGGCTTTCGCAGCCCCCACTCCGCCGTCAGCGACAGCTAGCAATCTTCCAGCACCAAGCGCGTCGACAGACACATCAGCGGCGGTCAACTGCACCCATCCAATCATCTATGACACCGGCCTCGCCAACACTACCCATCATCAAGGCGCAGGTTTGCATCACGCACATCACCATCTCCATCACCAGGGCCACCAGAACTGCAGCGCCTCCCATCATAGACACTTGAACGCAACCGAGGCTGCACTACAGCGCTCGGACGAGCACAAACAGGCCGCGGATGCATTCCATGCCACAAAGCAGAATCTCACAGCCAAAGCCGGCAAGGATGGGACTGAGACGGCCGTCATGATGGCTCGTGGGGAGGTTGGCACAAACGCGACCGTGCCTGCGGATGATTCGTGGATGAATCGGACTGCTGATGCTCTCATAGTCGGTCTGGCAGGTAAGCTGGGCTCAAATTGATTGCCATTGGCCAGGACGTGAGTTTGACTCGCCAACTGTGCTAGCACATCATTTTTTGGAGGAGAAAATAATGGAAGATAATGAACAAGTGCTGAAGTCTAGAAAGTACTTATGCAAACTTTGGAGATTTGAAAAGACCCAGCAAGATTTCTTTAATCTTCCAATGTGTGATAATAAATACAGATCGATTCTAGCAATTATGAGACTCGAATAGTACGTCCTGGCAAGACAGTGTCCTCTTGAGCGAACGCCTGAATAAATCGTGATCAATTGTGGCCGCGAGGCATTCCATGGAAAGCTTGCGTGGAAAGCTTCCCTATTGTATCGAGGAACCAAGGACACTAAGAGTTCTTTGAATAAAATTTAGTCATTTTGCATTATGATAATAGCCGATCTCCTATGCAAATGCTTCTCGGCCAACCTTGAATGCTAGCTCGTATTCTGTTTCTCGGCCAACCTAAGATCTCACCTGACATCACAATTAATTCCTCGAAGGCGGAGAAAGGGGCCAATTCCTGACCCGTTCGACTGTTGATGATTTGAAAAATTTCTTTTCATCGCAAGCAAGGTCATCTTTATTGTCATACAATCGAGAAAGCTCAGCCATTCTCTAGGGCTTCAAGAACAAGATGATGGCCTCTGAATAAGCCGAACCTAGGGATCAAGTAACTCATTGTCGTTCCTCACCAACCTTCCAGCAAATGCGCCCAGAAACGTTAATATTTCTCGTTTGCCTGTATCAAGGCCTTTGGACCCTTCGATCATCCCGTTCGAGCTATCCAAAAAATTTGGATGACGAGATCGAAGATTTTACTATAATCATTTCTTACGCATAATGAAGATTCAAAACATAGTCTGCTGCACGACTTCCTTCTTCTTCGCAGTCTTACTTAGAGACACGCGTCTTTTGAGTGGTCGTTGTTGCCTCGCAATGCGTTGCCGCTCTTTCCGCTCATTGACTGCTCTAGACATGCTGCTCGCAAGAGTCGTCCTCCTCCTCAACTGTTGCTGCTGCTTTGTTCCCAGCAAAGAGAAATCCACTCCGAGCGTTCAATGCCTGGACCCCAGTATTGAACTATCCAAGCGTGCTTGCAATGATTCAATCAGTCAACGCCCCTTCTGATACTCTCTTCCTCCATTCGGATAATTCCTTTCCTTCTTTTTCGCCACCGTGACTGTCCCAATCCTCCCGACCGCCAAAACCCGATGAACGCCAGCTAATCCCAAAATCTAGCCCAGAGACTGTCGCTTACACCATCACTCACACCAATACCCTCTTTGAAAACCCCCCTCCGCCGACGTTACACAATCTCCTTCTTTGCCCTAACGAACTCACCCCCGGGCCCACCATACCATTCCGGATCAAGCATATTCGCCCTCCTCACCACCCCTCATCTGATCGCCTCTCCCCGTTCTCTCCCCGACCGACCAACATATCCATCTCTTCCTAAGCCACATCAAACAAGATACCCGCGCATGTTCCCCTGACGTGAAACATTGGCACACGATACGTCCAAACACGAAATCGAAATGTGCGATTCGAACGTGTTGCGTGGGTGCGCGAACACGCGGATGTGGTATCTCTGGAATGTGGCCTCTCGAAGCCGAGATCTGGTGTGTCGACGAAGTGGGTAAGGGATGGGATGGTTTAGCGGGTTTTCTCCTGGGATATCTCGGGATACAGCGGATGGGCATGGAGGTGTTCAGACTCGGAGGCGAAGAGTTGGTGCAAGCGGGGCAGACGGGCAGGAGTTTGTGCCAGGGCTCCACAGTATATACTTGGCACTTGTGAGGCAGGGGAATGAATCTTGTGATGGTGAAAGATTAGGCAGGGTGCAACAGCAATCGCACACAGAAGGAGCACGGCATCATCTGAACCGATGTAAGGCCAACATGCAGAGGCGATAGCGATGAATAAAGAATATAGAAATACCTAAGGGTCTGCCCGCGCATGGCTAGCAGCGACCCCGGCCGCGTGCGTGTAAAGAGCGCATAACTCCAACGATATCCCCCAAGAGAAAGTACCATCCCATATCCCGGAAAACTCCAACGAACCATCCAAGAGAGCGCCACCGAAGTTATCCAAGTAACTGCACCCAGCCATCCAAGAAAACGCCACCCGACACCCCAAGTAAATCCCGAGGAAACGCCACCCAAATGTCCCCCTGCCAAAACAACCAAACACCACCCAGATGCCCCTTGAAAACCAAAGAAAACGCCCACTCAAATGCTCCCACCCGTATCGATGATGCCACCCAAAGCCGAACCCACCACACCAACTCAGTTGAGCAAATTCCAATTGATCAACTCCATGCCCATTTCGAAATCCGCCTGGTCCAACCCCTCCCCGGGCTCGGTGAATTGCGCTTCCCCTGGCCCGGCTGCGTCGTCATCCGTACTGAGGACCTGGTTGTCGGTTTGGCCATCCAGCTGCATCTCCTCAGGCTCGAAGGTGCCGTTGCTGGAGAGCTCCGGGAAGAGGTTGGAGAGGTCGGAGAGGTCGGAGAAGTCGGAGAAGTCGGGCAAGTCGGGGATCGGCGCGTCGGGAGCGGCAGGCGCGGCGGTCGCGGCAGGCATGGCGGAGGCAGGGGCGGGGACGGGCGCGGGCGTGGCAGCTGGCTGCCATTGCTGCTGCTGCTGCTGCCATCGCTGCCATTGCTGCTGCCATTGCTGCTGGTGCTGCTGCCATTGCTGCTGCTGCTGCTGCCATTGGGTAGGCTGAGGAGCGGCGTAGGCGGGGAGGGCGCCATAGCCCTGGGCAGTGTCGACGGCGGGGAGAGGGGGGCTGTCGAGGAGGATTGGGTTCGCCTGGCTGAAGCCGGCGAAACGGCCCGGAGCAGGAGGGAAGGCGGCAGAGGGGAGGGCACTGTTGAAGGTGCTTTCAACAGCGTGGCCATGTGCGTGGCCGGTGAATAAATGATCATAGCCCATGTGTTGCTGGGCGGGAGCGACGGCAGCGGCGTTGTACCAGCGAGGGTCCTGAGCTGCCACCGGAAATCCGGGAGCTGGGGTGTCTGGGCATGCGGGCTGCTGCTGGCCGACGACGCCCTGCTTTGCTGGCGCCTCCTTGGAGCCACGGGGGGCACGGTCCTTCTTGTCTGTTGGGTGCGTTATTGCCATGTTAGAAACGAGACGGGCCCATGGCTGTCGAAGATTATCTTTCCAGGCCGCGTTGTCCTTTTCGTCAATCACCCCCATGGCAGAGAGCAATGCGTGAGGACTGCTTAGGGCCTTAGCAGGCACGTCGGGGATCTTGCGCTGTTGGATGATATCGACGAGGGCCTGGTGCAGCATGCATTGCGCCGTGATGTGGGTATTGAGGCAGCCCTGTCGGATATATGTGCGCCTCTGATCCTCCAAGGGGCGGTACACCATGCAAATCTTGTCATCGTTCTTGCATGTTTCGCACGGGTCGCCCCCGGTGCACTTGACCTTCTTGAACCTGCAGTAGGAGCAGACACGGTGCATCTTGTCCTGGAGCTGAGGAATAGAGACAGGCATTCTGACGTATTTTCGGGACGACGGCAAGAGCTGAATCGTGATCAAGACTTTGTCAGTATACGAGAACTGCAACTTAGTACAATCGTGCAGCAAGGGCAACGAGGCTGGGACGATTGCACAGTGAGAGTAATGTAATCAAGCGTGGATGGAAGGGGTCTTTACGATGACAGAAGTTCTATTCAAGCAATCTACGTGTGTGGAATAAATAACGAGTGTCGACTAGAGATTGCTTGGTGAGGAGGAAGAAAGGACGAGTGAGAAGGGGGGAAGGCTGCTTACTTATATCTGAGACTCGAGAATTACCCTTTGTGTGGCTTCGAGAAGAAATACCAGGAGTCACAGTGTGGGTGGTGGCTTCTTGACATTGCCGTGAGTTAGGGCGGCAAGGCGAGATGAGCAAGATTGTGGCATCGGGAAACCTACCAGGTGATGAGAAAAGATGTGGAGATCAGAGGCGTTGAAACCGAGATCCGAAAGTGTAAGAGCCCAGTAGGATAATGGCAGAGACTGCTGGCCTCGAGATGCCAGTCTAGGTAGACCAGCTATGGATGACCCAAGAGCAGCTCCATGTAGCCCATGGAGCCCATGTAGCCCATAGAGCCCATACAAGAAGCCCGTCATCATGTAGACGATGATGGCCGATCAGCAGTCTTCTTCCACTCCGGGCTTTTAGAGGATCAGGCCAGACAGCCACCGGCGAGAGGCTCTCCACCGCGCCTCCACCAGCTTGACTTTCGTGTATGACTCTTCCACAGGACCTGGGAAGCAATCAAGAAGCGGCGATGGAAGGAAAGCTTGGCGACAGAGCTTGCAGTATGAGACCCAGTGGGTCGAAAAGCTTCGAGGTAAATATTTCTTTTCATCGGAGGAGACGACGGGCACGGTGGAGCTCAGGCTGCAGCTACTTTGGCAGTAGAGGCCCATTGAGTCTTATCTATGTAGGAAGCGGTGACAGTATTTGCTCTCCCTATTGAAGCTGTACACAGGATGTCACATCCTTCATGACCAGGCCCTCCTGATGGCAATTGGCAATGGTCAACAAGCTGTGAGCTTCAAAAGGTTCTGTGCGGAGCCTCATTGTGTGCCGGGAGCATAGGCGAGTGTCGGCTTGGCCAAAAGCAGCCTGCAGAGGTCCAGGGCGTGCTCACGTCAGTGGCCAGAGGTATGAGTCGTACGGTGAGAAGACTCTGCTCCCGAGGCGGAGGCTGGGGTCTGAGCGTATCTAGCGCCGACGCCAGGGTGGTTTGTGTAACGCATGAGAGGGAGCCAAGGGTTTCCATGGCGACAACAGGATACCCATCCGATACACAATGGAGGAATTGTGGACAGTCGACGAGTAGTGTACCATGGAGAGGATTATGATGATGTAGGCTGGTGGCGAAGTGAATCTGAAGCAGTGGATCCAAATGGTGATGATCTCAGATATACCAAGACGACTGGCTCTTGAACATGTCGGAGGAATCTTGAGATATTAGGATAGGAAGATAGTAATGATCATGTACATCCTCCCCGAAGTGAGCCTATGTCTCTGCGAGTTTTACACATTGATCATCAACGTGAACGGAGGATCTCGTGGGTGGCGAGGGCTTGCTTATTTCATCCTCCGCTTCACTTCACTGATGGCTTTCTTGACATAAGCTTCACTGATAACTTTCTTCACACAACCCATCCATGAAGGCTTTCTATCAATGAGGACTTTGAGCATTGCTCCGAGCCACCACGTGGTGAAGTTACTTGGGTCATAGGGCAGGTGCGTCGACCTATCGCTCTTTCCATTTCTAGAGCGATGTCAACTCGTCCAAGCCTCTGTTGACCTAAGCCATGTTTTTGTGATTGTATTCAATACCTCACACCACTGACACAAGTTTGACAACCTGATGACATATAGCACGACTGTGATATGGCAGTATTCGTTTGGGATGGCGTCTTTATTTTACTCTGGCAGTGACCCATCACACCAGCAGCATTAATTATCGTCATCCTTCACACTGGTGCGCTTTGACGATCGCAGATTCCGACAGCAATAATTCCCAGGATACCAACCTTTGATGCTATTATTATGTCTTGACAGGCGTGATATTTAATGACAGTCATCTTCAATGAGAGTGATCATCGACGAGAGTGATCATCGACGAGAGTGATCATCGACGAGAGTGATCATCGACGAGAGTGATCATCGACGAGAGTGATCATCGACGAGAGTGATCATCGACGAGAGTGATCATCGACGAGAGTGATCATCCACAATCATCAACAAGATTGATCACCGACGACGGTGACTTTCAACAGCAGTACCCATTGACAACGGCGACTCGCGATGACGGTAACCTTGATTTACGAGATGCTTAGCCGACAGTAACGTTCGATGATGACGACTTCCGACGACAGCAACCTCCGACGACAGCAGCCTCCGTCGACCGCGAACTCTGACAGTAGCAACTCCTGACGGCAGCAACTCCTGACGGCAGCAACTCCTGACGGCAGCAACTCCTGACGGCAGCAACTCCTGACGGCAGCAACTCCTGACGGCAGCAACTCCTGACGGCAGCATGCCCCTGCGACACCCTCCTCAATCAACAGCGAGCGGGCGGTATTGTCTCGGTGGGTCGATCAATAGACAGACCACCCCTGACAGCATCACACTAGACGGAGATTGAGCATGGCAAGATATCAGGGTACCAAATCATATTGATGTAAGAGTGTATACATATATACATATGTACACATTACTCACACCACGAAGATGGACCAGCCCCTATGCGACGCTCAACCCATACCAGCAACAGAGTCTCGGCAAAGATCTTTGGATGACCCGGTAGCTCCACAGCCAGTGACATGATATCTTCTCGAAGGTGCTGGCATTCATCGATCCAACGCTGACAGTGGTACGGACACGAGTTCTGCGTGCGTTCTTCGGTCTTTTCCAGTGCGAGGGTTCAGATTTCGTATCCACGAATAATGGCCATATCCTACCAGCAAGCAATATCTTGACCGATTATTCGTCGGACCAGCTCCTTGGGAACGAAGTATAGTGGTGATTTTCGAATTTTAGAAGACCATAATCTTAAATCCCAGACATGTGATCCCAGGTATGTGACGAGCAGAATCACTCAAATTGCAATGCGGAGTCCCTCCGAACAGACGACCTTATAGAGGTGTAATGGCTTGGTCGTCGCTGTAAGCTTTTGCGGATGGAAGATCAGAACTTGCTGTGCTCCTCGAGAACTGGATTGCTAAGCTAACAAGACAGCTCGCAGTTGCCTTCGGGTCGCCTCCGATCCTCGCGCTGCCAGATTTCGCAGAAGCTTGCCTCGATAAGGTACAGGAGGTACCAAGCCAACATACAGGCCGTCAAGAGAGGGCCAGTATATCTTCTGAAGTATTCCAAAGGAGCCCTATCCATCAGAGCCTATAGATTTGCGGACGAAGTTCTTTTGGAAGGAGATGAGTGAAGACAGAAGATCCTCAAGAATGATAGGTCTGCGAAGCGCGATGCATTCAAAGAGCATGGATACAAGAGATGCCATCGTGATCGGGCCCTCAGAAGATCTCGCAATCGTGTGTGGCCTTACTGCTGCGCGTATGCAAGCTCCACCTTCTCCGCCTTCTCCGCAATGAGGCATCCGCGCAAGACCTGGAAGAAAACCGTCAGTCAAGCTGTTCCATGATTCTCACTACTGAATTACAAGAGCAGGACTACATATTTGGGGGCTTTCGGTCAGACTGTTGAGCTTGAATGATTTTGTTACTTCAGGTTTATTCAGAAGTTATCGTTTAGAAGAGTTGGTCATCATCGAAGCATTTCCCCCCAAGCTGCGCAGAGCGCATGTTCTCGGACGAGTGCACTTACTTGCGACGAAGTGAGACGCTTGAGGACGCCCCTTTCATTCTCGACTCAAGGTCTGCATCAGCTAGCGGAGCAGATGTCGTCGTCGAAGAGCGCGGGAAAAGATGGTGACATGTGGAAGCATTCTCATGAGGGATAATGGTCAAGAGATGTCGTCAAATTAAGGTATATGGGCAAGCTCTGTGCGAGGTGAGCTTGGGCTTGAACAGCCGATGGGTATTGACTGTTACTCCCGTCCTCTCGAAGTCAGGATTGACGTCGGCAGCCCTTGATGCTGATCGGAGCCAGGCGGATGGCTCCGAATGGGGGAGAAAATGACCCCGTCTCATGAGATGCATTCTATGGGCTTTATAGAATTCAGGTACCGGACTCAATAGGCAGAGAACACCATTCACCTTCGCAGGAGGATCAGAGAAGAACTACATGTAGTGTTGTGTGTAAAAGGGCTGCCCCCCCCGTTAGCTCTCGGCCGCCCCTTTGCCGCCCAAAATTGTATGATAAATCGAAATCCAGCCGGAATATTTGATCCTCCGGTCCCGCACGCTCCCCCTCGGCCCGAAGGCCCCTCCAGCCAGAACAGCTGTTGCATGAAAGCACTTGTCCAGTCCTACTGCATCTTCCGCTTCAATCAATACAACCCAGCCATCTCGTCGATTCTGAGAACAATCATACTGTAGAGTCAGGATGGGGGGTAGGTCAACTTTTACACCAGGTCCTTCACACGTCACCGCACATACAGCCTTGATCCGACCATTCGAGTCGGAGCTGAAGCTACTATCAATGCTGATTCCTGCCTCATATAGACTTCAATGCCATCGCGAGTACGGGACCCCCATCACGCGCTGATGTCCCAGACCTCAACGATCAATGAACGACGTACTGAACGAATGCCCAGCACAATTCACCGAATTCTACTACCAGACTTTCGATAGCGGCAAAGAGGGGAGACCGAAGCTGTCGGCACTATACGTAAGAGAACAAGATGCCAACAGACAGGGCCGGCTCGAGATTCGGACTGATCGGGCACCTTGACACAGCGCGATAACTCCATGCTCACGTTCGAAACCAATCAAGTCCAAGGCGCAACCAACATCATCGAGAAGCTGGTGGTATGTCTTCGGGTCTTGTCTGCAAGATTGGGCCGCTGACTCGCATCAATTCCAGTCTTTGCCCTTCGAAAAGACCCAACATCGGATAGACACGCTCGACGCTCAGCCATCAAGTACCGATGGGGGCGTCATGGTCATGGTCACGGGGAAGCTGCTGGTGAGCTCGTCGTGCTATGCTCTCTGCGATTATCGTACACCTTTTCCAGCCTACGGATACAACTATGACCGCGAGGGACATTGCCGTGTGCCTTCGGCTGACTTTCCTTGCCATAACAGATCGACGACAGCGAGCACCCCCAAAACTACGCCCAGACGTTCCAGATATTGCCAGACGGCGCTGGCAGCTACTATGTCATGAATGATATCTTTCGGCTGCTGTACTGAGCCAGCTTGACCACCACTCGAGAGCAGGTAGAGGTGTACTGATCATTGGCGTGCGTTAGGCGGGTAGAGTCTTGCAGAAGATGAGGGAACGATACACCGTCCAATATTAGATAAAGCACGAGTGTATGACGACGTCCGATCGTCACTTCACTTGCCACAAAAACATGAAGCGGCAGTCAGTGTTGGGGAGAGGCTATGAGAGCATCAGGCACCAAGATTTCACACATAGCGATTGGATTAGAGTAAGGCGATCTGACGTAGCACTGAGGCTCAGCTAAGCTCCAACGAGGCATCAATAATACGTGCTCTTCTGATTTTGTATAAGACTGCGAAAGGTTCGTGGGATTCACTGCTCAACCAAGCATTCGTAGGCACCTCACGCAGCCCGAGCTTGCATATGATTGGTCCTGGCGACTAGCGCGACGCATACGAATTTGTGAACTGTTGTCAGCTTTTGTCCAGCAGCCTTAAACCAGGCATCTTATTCAGACGACATCCCTTTTGCGATTCAACATTCCACGTCGGGACTGCACGTACCATTCTCTCCAGAAGCTAGCCAACCTCATTGCAGGACCCACCCTCCTGCCCGCAATGACCCTTTGAAGACACCTTGCAGAAGCTGCGACCAAACCAGGGGAATTGGACCAGCAGAAACGGCGCGCTGCAAGTCGTAGACAGCATAAACACAAGACACGATTCCACTGAGCAGTACTTCCGGAGCTTTGAGCTTGAATCCCGTTGTAGGCTTGTTACAAGATGACCATCGCTGAGGAGCTGAGGTCGCGCAACTTCAGTGAGCATACCCTCGACCTCGCTTTTCGGATCGATACTGACTCGGCTTCTTCAGGTATCTACGGACAGTGGTATGCCTTAATTGCACCTTACGCTGCCCCAGTCTCTTCGAAAGAGAGCTATTCTCGAGCTACAATTATCTTCCCCGTGGTCGCAACTCCTCGCTGACAGGGGCATATTTTCAGGCTCGGGGTCCTTTGCATACTGCTCTGCATCGCACTGGGCATCTCACATCTCCTTCACATCAACATTCTCTTCATCTTCGGTCTCCTGTGCCTGTACGTCTCCCCCGTCCCCGAATCATCAGCCCTACTATAACCAATCCTTCCCATCTAGACTCTCCGGGCTGACCCTCATCTTCGTTGAAATACCACTCCTCCTCCGCATCTGCCCAACCTCACCTACCTTTGACAACTTCATTCGCCGTTTCACGACCAATTACATGCGTGCGGCCATCTATGGCGCGATGAGCCTCATCCAGTGGCTCAGCATCATCAAGGATGCTACGAGCTTGATTGCTGCGGCGGTGGTGCTGTTATTGGCTGCGGTCTGCTACCTGATTGCCGGGATGAAGGGGCAGGGCTTTGTGGGGAGCAAGACGCTAGGAGGGCAGGGTGTTGCGCAGATGATCGTCTGAGATGGTCGTTCTCGGTGGTAGATTGGGGAAGGGAAAAGTCTCCCGAGTCTCTGAGGGAGCAGACGACAAGAGACACGGAAGAATCAACACACGATGACAGAAAGTTGCAGCTATATGGGCGTTCAGAAAAAGTTCTGCCTTCACTGCAGACAGGGGTAAATTGTATGACTAAAGCGAGCCTCTTCAATTCCATCCAAATAACGATAGCAGCGATGTTGCAAACCAAGGATTCCTTCAAGGGAACATGCTCAGGCGAGGATTCTGTTTCTATGACACACTTTATTGAAACTGCTCTTGATACTCCAAGCGACCTAATGCTCCGCAAAATCAAGGGCGGGGACCAAGTGAAAGTACTGATGGCTCGAGGAAAGGCGGGGAAGAGGCTGCATGTGATTGAAAAAGGATTTCTTTTTGGATCCAGTCACATCACACAAATAATGGGACTTGAATATGACTTCTGCTTCAGACTCTTGAGTTTATGATGGTACAATCTGTAGATACAATAATTGACTCAGCACACTCACCACACAGCGCGCAGCACACTGCACATGCCGCCCCTCATGCATATTCCGATCTTACCGTGATCAACAGCACAGATTTGATTCGTGGAAGCAGGCAGAGGGCTTCTGCGGCCATTTGCGATCCCCAATCCAGGAACCGGTGCCGAGACGATCTTGGCGCCAATCAACGTGATTCAAGATTCAATTATTCAAAAGCACCTCATTCCCAGTTGCATCCCACTCCACTTATAAGTACGACCTTTCATACCCCACTACCCTCGTCCTTGTGTTTTGGAACCTTCCGTTGGTTGTCTTACGCCTTTCCCCCGGCTGTCCCATTGATTGATCTGAATTGATCATCCAGTAAGTCATCAAAACCGGCTTTTTCCTTACCGCTATTTGGAGATCCAGACCTTCTCTTTGGAATCAACAATGTTTGAGCAGGCTGTTGGCAAGAATAACACGAGCATCGTATCTAGGCAGTCAAATGGAAGAAACGTCCCTACAATTGCTTGACCATTGCTGATAAGATCTTGTACCCTTGTGGCACTCGTTATCTGCTTTGGACCAACAACCACATGAGGTACTGACATGACCCAACAGATACATGCTTGACTTTACATCGCGTCTGTTCAACATAACGTCTCTGTGAAACGCCATGTCTACTCCTCAAGTTCCTCCACGCCCGGCTCGCTCCCATCACCAGCCCAATCCGCCCATTGCCAGTATGGAGGTCCCGAAGATCCCTCCTCGGCCCAATCGCCGCAGCTCGGATCGGTCTCAATCTCCCCATCGTGACACCTTTGCTCGATCTCCATTTCACGAGACTCCACTCGGCATGAGCCAGGGTAACAGGAGCGGGGCTTTCTATGCGACCAATAGCCAAAACAACTCGAGTTCAGACTTGCCCCGACGCCCCCCCAGCGTCTCCCTTCCGTCAGTGGGACAAGAGGGCAATGAATACGCAAATATCATTGAGCCGGATGTTGAGGAGCCCACCGAGGCATCCAACCCAAATCAGCCAAAGGAGACCAGGACCATCGCTGGAGATCTTCCTCTTCACGCCCCCAAGGCCGCCTTCGCTGAGGGAACCGCGGCGAAGAGAGTTGCACCGGTCACCCGTACGGATTCGAGTCAAGCTGCAGCGGCTGGCATTGGCAAAGCCAGGCCCCCTTCCATCGGCGCCGACGACAAAGACCCGGACACTCGGCCCCTTAAGCCCAAGGTCAGTTTCCGCACCGCATCCTCCGTGTCCACGGAGCGGCCCGGATCCGCGCAAGCCGAGGAGGACCATGGAATCCCTGAAATAGGACAGCGTGTACCTATGTACCCAGATGCTGGCGATGTGCAGGCTCCTTCCCCAGCGCCGGACCAATCGCATTTTCCCGCAGGCATTGGTTTCCACAACGCTGGTCGCGGGAAGCCTGGTAGACACCATCGCCGCACTCCAAGTGGGAAAGAGGTTCTACCGCCAGGTAGCTATGGCCTGCACGGTCATGGCCTGCAATCTGCCGATCAATTTGAGCAGTCTTGGTACGCCAAGCATCCAGAAGCGCTGGAGAGAGAAGAGCATGGAGAGTATGGCCCGGGAATCGGTGGCGGTCGAGGAGAATGGGCCTTAAGTAGGGAAGACCTGAACAAGCTGGTCAGGGAGACATCTCGTAAGCTCACCCCCGTTTTGCGAGATTTACTTTCTCGCCAGATGCTGAGTTTGACGCAATCCAGAGACGGCCCTGGCTGGTGCTGGTGCGCCCAACGAGCAGTATGGATACGAAGAAGCCGCCCGTCTTTACACTCCAGGTCTCCGATCAAATTCTCAGCCTCATCATGAGTCGCCGTTGCGCAAAGCCAGCTTTCCCGTGAACCCCGAGGGTGATGTAGCTGTTCAGGAGGTACGAAAATCTAGCGCATCAAAGCGCATGACAGGGAGTGCCATGGAGAGTGAAACCGAAGACGACGATATTGATGGCGCTCATCTGACAACACGCTCGAGCAACTACACCGGAAACAGGTACAACAAATCTCGTGAGGACTTTGCATCACGAGGAAGCATTCACGAAGACAAGGGAGACTACAAAGAAGACAACGATGACGGTGTCCCAATACTAGCATCGGATGAGGTCGCCAGAACACCGGGCGCCGAATTCATGCAACCAGCTGTCACCCCAACGGCCTCAAGGCGAGGTAGCGCATATTATTCTGGCATTGAGAACGACCAATACGCTATGTTCAGGGCCAACAGTCGATCCGGCAGTGCTTCAAACAGTCAACCGAGCAGTCGACCTAGCAGTGTACATGGATTGAGTCTGTCGAAGCATGTCACGCATGAGGAAGACCGTGAGAACATGCATACCCCCTTGGAGGACGTTGATGAGTACGAGCCGTTGTTCCCGGACGAGGACGGCAAGAAGAAACCTGTGACAGCCACACAGCGTCTAAAGATGCGAGAACATTTGAAGCGGTTCCCTAGCCAGGATATATGGGAAGACACGCCCAACAGCTTACAACTGCAAGCAACAGTCGATACGCCCGAGCCTGAAGCGACACAGGCGGAGCCGGCGGCGAAAGCGCCTGCAGCAGTATTCGAGACCCCGCAACAGGAATCCGCCCGCAAGGGTGAGGTGTCGGAAGCAGAGAAGGCCAAGCTGCTATCGAAAGAGGAGCGCATGGCCAAGTCCAATTTCAAGCCTCATCTTCGAGACGAAATGCATCGACCTGGCATGAGGCAAAGATTCCCGAGCAAAGACATATGGGAGGATTCTCCTGACAGTGCGGAACTCACCACTACTGTCGGAGGAGATGCCTCGACGGATGTGAGGAGCCCACCTGATGCTGGTCTTGAGGCTGGCGCTGTCGTCGCAACGTCAGGTAGCCCCAAGGATGGTGTTATTGCGGGAGAACAGGCACGCGATGGTGCTAGTGCTGGTGCTCCAGCCATGGAGTCAAAGCCGACTATCCCTCCCAGACCAATGAAGAGTAAAGCGAACGCAGATCTCAACCAGCAGCCGCCAGTACCATCGCGGCCTCCAAAGAGACTGCATCAGGTGCCGCCGGCCGACGCCAAAGTTCCCGTTGCTCCATCAAAGTTAAATCAATCTACATCTCCGACCGAGCAGACAGATCTCTTTTCTCCGACAGATACTCGGAAGGGCCCCTCTCCCCCGGAGCGAGCGAAGCCACAGGTTCCTAGTAGGCCAGTCAAGGCTTCCACCCAGGACCAACCTGATTCGGCACCTTTGTCGAAAGTGACCTCAACATCATCCGTCGGGAGCGAAGGAAGTGAAAAGGGTGCTGTAGCTCCTCCCGCTGCGCCTAAACCAAAACCTGCCGTGCCCGCGCGACCTGTGGGTGGCAAGATCGCAGCCTTGCAAGGTGGATTCCTCGCGGACTTGAACTCGCGGCTGAAGGGGGGCCCACCTGCACCCAAACCCCAAGAAAAGGAGGTTCAAGCAGCGGAGGAAAAAGCACCCTTAGCCGACGCGAGGAAAGGCCGAGCCAAGGGGCCTGCAAGGCGGAAGCCAGTTGCAGCTGCCGAAGCTGGTGCTCCGGAAAGCAAGCCCACGGATTCAAATTGGGGCATATGCCGGCCTGTGACAGTATGGCAGACGGATGCAAATGGCCAGATACGTATTCTGGTCCCCGAACCGACAGCATCAACTCTGAAATCGAGCACTGTCACGACTGATGCTACGAAAGCCGACCCCGTGGCTGAAGCGAACCCTACGCCCGAGCAGCATCAGCCCAGTATTGAGGATTCCAGCCATCCCTCTCTCAAACCCGAGTCTATCAAATCTCCCCTATCCCCATCAACTCCACAATCAACGGCCGCCGACCTTGCGAGCCCTCACTCCGAAAAGAGCCACAATCCCCTCAGCATCGCACCCAACACCCCAAACCTAGCCCCTGCCGCCCCCACCAGCGGCATCCAGCACGACGACCTTGCCCGGAATTTCCACTCCCCCCTCGCCGCCAACGATCCCATCTCCCCTGCCCCAGGGGCGGTCGCAACGGACGAAGCCTCCATGGACCCGCCCTTCCCCATCCCCAGTAAAGCGGAACCCGTGACTTCTCCTCCCTCGACGGCCGAGCAAAAGAGCCAGACCGGCGAAAGGGACATCACCATCCAGCCCGGCACCGGTGGGGAGGAGAAGATGACGGCGATCATCGGCGGGAAGGCCGATGCTGAGGATGGGGAGGGAGCGAATACAGTTGTGAGAGGTGGTGGGGGGGCTGAGCTGAGCTGAGCTGAGGCAAAATGGCCTGCAATCAACGAGCAGGTAGGTGAGGAAGTACATATGGGTCGGTGAGAGCTCGGGCACTCTACGGATTAGTTGATAATACAGAAGAGCGAGCATGTCGGAACTGAGATCTACATATGGTAATACCAAAAAAAGTGATTTGCGGCATTTCCACTACTATGGCGGGGGGCTTGTTCAAACGATCTTCACCCCCCCCAATTCAATTCCTTGCCAAACTTCATCAACGCCCCAATTATCCTCCTCCGTCCTACCTACGAGGTCTGCCTCCCAATCCGATCTCGCAAAGGGAGGACGACCAAGATTTGAACCTCTCGCCAACATCCCTTCCCACGTTTTTCCAACCGTCTGCGTTCTTTTCCGACATTGGACCGAGACAATCCCTTTTCAGCCCACGGATTCCCCCATTCCACTATGTACTAATACCTTCATAGTTATATCACATTGGCATGTGGGTTTACGGCAGGCACATGAAGTCGTGCCCTTGCACCAAGCGATGTATATATAGGCATCGACCCTGCGCAGCAAACAGATCCCGTGAATATGTACATGTTATTTACTGAGAATGGAGGAGCGGGATGCAGTTTGCTTCTGGATGTTGCTTTGGAAACAGGGAATCTTACGACGAATGGTCGATGGGGTCTAATTTTCTTTTTTGCTCTTTGGGGGGGAATATATGCTTCGTTTCTACGTGGCTTTTGGCTTATTCCGTGGGTTGAAGATGGGGGTTTTTGCCATCCAAAAGTGTAGCGTCGATATATATGATCATCGAATAGGTTCTAGTTTACATAGACTGGTTGATCCGCCCGCAGTACACATTGTACACTGCAGGGTGAGGATGATCGATGGCGGCCGAGTGATTGTGCCCCTGCTAATAGGGAGCCTGGTGGTGGTGATGGTGATGATTGAGGTAACATGCCTGGGTGTTTGATTTCTGTCGTTTTCGGTGCCCTCGGTCTCTCGTCTCTCGTGGCCGGAGCTTGGGCCCAAGGCCCAAGGGGGGTGGGGGCTGTTGAATGGTGCAGCCTTCTTGCGCCGGGACGACACTTTCTTTTGAACATGCTCGTGGAGATCAGACGGCGTAAGAACTGGTGGTTGGGATTACGTGTGTTCTGGATGGTTTGCTGGCGGCCGGTCTGCATGCTCGTTGGAAAGATTGGTCACGAATCCATAGCCAGATTCAGCAGAGGGCGTCAGCGCTATGTTGAACACTTCGTTGGCAATCAAGGAACCCTTAGCAATGGGGCGAGGTGATGAGATGGTGTACTGTCTTTCAGGCCGTATAGCTCTGGACTCAAGTCCATGACTGCCGGTACCAAGATCTGCAAGGATGCATTCTCAGGTCATGACATACTTCGGCCCCTCGCCGCCCTGCGGCGTCTGCCAATTAATATCTTGCGCCGGCGCCTTGATGTCGCACGTCTTGCAGTGAATACAATTCTGTGCATTAATTTGGAACTTCATCCCCGTCTCCCCTGCATCCCCGCCCTTGGCATCTTCCACATACTCGTACACCCCTGCAGGGCAGAACCGGTTCTCCAGCCCCTTGTACTTGGGCCACATCTCCGCGCCGTGCTTCTCCCAATCCTTGACCTGCAAGTGGGAGGGCTGGTCTTCTTCGTGGTTGGTCCCCGTTCGGTTGACGGAGGTGAGGATGTCGAAGGTGATTTCGTTGTCGGGTTTGTCGTAGGTGATTTTAGAGGATTGGTCGGCTGCCCGGGTGACTGCGTGGTCGCCTGGCTCTTTGTGCTTGAGCGTCCAGGGCGATTTGCCGCGCAGGATGAAGGCTTCGAGGCCGGAGTATGCGATGCCGCCGTAGAGGCCCAGTGGGGAGTGGAAAGATGGGCGCATATTCCGGACTTGATGCAATTCGCTCCAGATGGAGCTTTTGCGTAACTTGTCTTCGTAGTCAAAGAGGAAGATTGTATCGCCATTAGCGCTTTCAGATGTCGTTGCCGCGGATTCGGAAGGAGTGCTTAAGGCGGAATACGCAGCCTCGGCGGCGAGCATGCCGGATCGCATCGCTGTATGTGTTCCCTTGATTTTCGGCACATTGAGGAAGCCGGCCGTGTCTCCAATCAGGGCTCCGCCGGGGAAGGCACATTTGGGGATGGACTGAAAGCCGCCTTCGTTCAGGGCACGTGCTCCGTAAGAGATGCATTTGCCACCCTGCAGCACAGAGCGATACAGCGGGTGCTGCTTCATCTTCTGGAATTCACCGTAAGGCGACAGCCATGGGTTGGGATAGTCGAGCCCAACCACCAACCCAACGCTGACGAGGTTGTCCCCGAAATGGTACATCCACCCGCCCCCATAAGTGTCTGAGGGTAAGGGGTAGCCCATAGAGTGGACGACCTCGCCTTTCTTGAGATTCTCGTCTGGGACCTCCCACACTTCCTTCAAGCCAAGACCGTACGTCTGCGGCTGGCAGTCCCTCCGTAGATCGAATTTCTTGATGACTTGTTTCGTCAAGCTTCCGTGACAGCCTTCAGCGAACAAGGTGACACGCGCATGGAACTCCATCCCCCGCTCGAAACTCTGTTTCGGCTCCCCAGACCGCGAGATGCCCAGATCATTTGTTGCAACACCTTTGACGGCGCCGTCAGTGCCGTAGAGGACTTCACTGGCTGCGAACCCAGGGTAGATCTCCACGCCAGCTTCTTCGGCGCGCTCGCCCAGCCAGCGACAGAACTGATTCAGCGAGATGATGTAATTGCCGTGATTGTTCATCTGCGGTGGAGCAGGGATAGGTATAGCGGAGTTCTTTGTCAAGAAGCGCATCTTATCGTGCGTTGCCATGGTGGCGCCCTCGAATCTGCTAGGATTGTCGTCCGAGAGCCAGTCGGGCAGAAGCTCGTTCACCGCGGAGGGTTCGATGACATTGCCAGACAATATGTGGGCGCCAATCTCTCCCGCTTTCTCGAGGAGTAGAACGCGAAAGTCTTCATTGCCGGACGCCGTGGCGAGTTGCTTGAGTTTGATGGCGGCACTGAGGCCAGCAGGTCCTGATGAGGAAGCACATGATGTCAGTCAATTGGATCGATCGACGTGCGGATAGCCAAATAGGAGGAAAGTGGGAGGGGGGATCTACCGCCACCCACGATGCAGACGTCAACTTCATCGCTCTCGCGATCCTGTTGTCGAGGGTCGAAGGAATCATCCACGGTTGCAAATCGACGCCATTGGGATGTAGCGAAGGCCTGCCGCCTTGTGGGCTTGTAGATGGCCCTAGGTTGCTGGAAGAGGCATCGCCGTCGTGCGGGGGCAAAGTATGAGAATGCTCGTGAACTGATGCGGAACGGCGATATCACGGATGCGAAGCCACTGCGCCTGCTGGTCTGTATCGCAGGTGCGGTACAAGTCATGCTGTAAGAGATGGAGTCATGGAAGATGAGACTGTTGCAAAGAGGAGAATGGGACGGTACAAGGAGGTCTTGAGAAGTGAATGTTGATATTGAATGGACCTCGGCTCCGCGGATCGGAGCCTGCGGCCAATCAGACGCCGGCAATTGACAATAGCATTCGTGCATAAATTTTATGCCAGGCTATCTCATTACCCTTGTGACTACCCTGCATTGGAGTCGTTCTGATATTCATCAGCCCTGAGGTAGTCAGAATTCTTCTCATCTCCCACCTAAATCATATTCAAATTTTGCCTGTCCCTCACGATCTCTATCACCTCCCCTCCAACGAAGGGTAAGCCTGATAGCGGCGACAGCCTTTCACAAGCAACCCCGACCTTCGAGATGGGATACTGCTTCAGCAGAAATAGGGCGATCGATCCGAGCAACTCTCCAGCCGATCCATATACCTCGTTTTCCACAGTCTCGCATGCCCTCTTCGCGATCTGACACCACAACTCTGCACCTTCTGCAGTATTTGGATTAGGTGCTCCGGCCTCAAGCTCGCCTATGATCCTTATGTGCAAGGAGAGTATCTGCCTGACGTAGGTCTTGTGCGAACCGGGGCCAATACTGCAGGCAATTCTCAGGGATCTGATCACCCGCTCTTGTGAGCTGACCTCCCACTCGCTGTTATGCTCGGTTTTCTCTTGAGATGGCGTCTTCGTGAAAGCCAAAATCCGTGTCAGACCTTCTTCTGCACGAGGCACAGCTGTGGGGGTTTGCGCAACAATTTGGAGACGCTCGACCTTTTCTTTTAAAGCCAAAAGCGCGATCCAGTCGACCAACTGATCGAGCGATTGAAAGCTTTTGCGTTTGAGCATCTGCTCAACCTGGCCAGAGATCCTTTCAAGATCTTCGAGAAGTTGGAAGTGATTGAGCGTGCGGTCCTCTTTCGCTTCGGTGGTAGTATCGATGGTAACGATGACTGGTCGTAACTCCTGCCAATCATTTCCTTTGAATACAACGCTGACCAAGAGGTTGCGCAGTTTAGCTGTATTCAGAACTCGATCTGGCGCTTGGGCGGCGATCCCGACCCTTGGAACGTTGGGGGTTGAGCTTGACATCTGCGCTTGATTGACTTTGGTTATTGAAGGTATGTCGTGCGTATTTCAATGGATTTGCGATGGCAGTCAAAGGGTTCAGTATCAATGACGTTGAATTAAGTGACCAAAGAAGAAGAACAGGTTCGGACGAAGCATACTCCTTTTATAGATCAATAAATGAAGGCAAGCAGCAAGCCGATCGATCGCCAGGCTCCCAGGCGCAAGGGAAAGGGGTCTCTAAGGCAAACCGGCAGAGGCTAAAGGCGAAGCCCATGTTGCCATCAAGAGTTCTTGAAGAGTCGCCCATCAAGCGATGGGTCCATGATGAAGATTCAACAACGATCGATTCAATAAACAGTGGGATTCAACTTTGCCTTATTCACGAAGCCTACAACTCCTAGGCAATTCTCATCTGTGAAGCCTGTTGCCCATTTACTCTAAAGTCCCACGCGCGCCTGTAGCTCAGGAATTTTTGCTTCTTCATTGTGAGCCGCGCGATAACGTAGCATGAGGCCTATCTGAGAAGATCATCTATACTAACATTCTGCTCTATCCATCGTTGCTACCTGCTCGTCATCGCAGACCACGTGTCAATCTCTCACCCAAAAGGACCAAAGTCGACCTCAAGCGAATCCTGACTGGAATTACTGGAGCTGGTCTCATACTCTATCCCCATGGTGTCTCTATTCCTGCTAATCTCTACTTCGAGAGAGCTACTGACCGAGGCCATGGATAACGACAATGGCAGTTGTAGACGACAAGAGACCCTGAACAATGGACATCTTGTGAACATGAATCTAATCATTTCCGTGGCCAAACCTTCCAACTTCTCAAGCTCGATGAAGTCGACTTCAGCCACAACATCACATACCCCTTGTGATATCCGCTGCCAATTCTCCAGCTTATCGGTAAATTCTGGAAAGGTCTGATCCGCCTTCGCCCAGAAACGTAAGTCAATCTTCATCTTTGGCATCACTGTCTGCCCGTCCGGATTGCTCCCCATGATGCAAGAAGCTTCCAAGCTCCTAATGGACCACATGTGACTCCTTGGATGCAGGGTCGGATATACTGTAGGTCCATCGCTCAGCATCCCTTGTTGCAGGACCATCTGACATCCCGTTCCGAGCAGTGCCTTGGGATCTTTGCTCACAGTTCCGACATTGATCGTGAGGGTTTTGCATGGCCATTCCTTTCTCAAGAACTCGGCTATGTAGTCAGAGATAGCACCAAGTGAAACGAAAACATGGCCATGGATGTTTTCCACGATCTCGTTACAGAAATGGTGACGTCGGAATCCGGTGGGGATGTTTCGCTGTTGGCTCGTTGTGGTGTCGATGGTGAGACTGATCGCGATTCGGATCCGTCGTAGCTGAGTCTTCATTCCCAAATGTGCTTCGCTGCGAATGTCCAGCGCGCACATGATTTCTCCATTGGTCATGAATGGTTCGTGGAAATCAATGGCGGGGTCTATGCTGATAGGAGTCCATGCTTCCCCAAACAAGGATGACATCTTGGAGATTTCTGTAAGTCACTGCTGTGCTTTTCGAAAAGAAAACAGATTCTGTCCTTGCTATCTGAGTGTGTCTGACATTCCTTGACTGAGATGAGAGAGGCCATTATTATATATCTGGAAAGACGTGGTAGTATGGTGCAGAACGTTCCATACCGATCAAGCTTCTAGAAGCCCAAATCGTTGCAACCTTCTACACAGAGGCCGCAGAAGGTACAAGCAACGCTTCCAGTACTCTATGGCTTGCTCCGATTGCTGGATTTTGGATATCAACACGATATCTGTTGTTTGTGGTGGCAGTGTGAAGATTTTCTCCAGAGGTGCTTTCTCCTGCCTGAAAGCAACCCCAATATCCATCGGGTCCCCATGCGTGTAAATATGAATACCCTTCGTCAAATTGAGGAGTAGCATGTGGTCTGGTTGAATTAGATTATAGAGGTAGACTCTATAAGAGTTGAGTATTTTGTACTCAGCAGGTCCTATCTCGTCCGCGTTACAAAGAGGGTAGCAAAAGGATCAAAAAATCAAATTGAGTTGTCAAACCCCCGACAGCAAGAAAAACACCCGCAGTCCAGACGAGAAACCACGTGTGCTTAACAATGTCTTTCCGATACATATATCTGCCACATTACTCCACTCGCATGAAATAACAATGGCTGCAAAGATTACCGGCTACAGAAAGAGTTCGACCAACATCTGAGATCTGCCTCATGGCCTTTCAAAGCCTACACTTTACGCACATGGGTCCTTTGGCAGGAATCTGGAGCGTATTGACCACTTTCAACATGTTATGAAGTTCGATTCGCTTTTCACTTGCAATCTCTGTCTCTCAATGATAATCTTTAGCGCAGTCACATCGACTATTCTAGCTAATATATAACGCTCCATAACTTCACGTATAAACTTTATTCGAACGAAAATAAAATTTATTCGAAATTAACTAAAATTTATTCGAAATTAAATAAAATTTATTCGAGATTAAATAAAATACGAATAAATATTAATTTCATTCTCAAAAAATTACGAGGTCGGGACACCACCCGAGAAGTCTTTGCTTGGCTCAGGGTCCCCATTGCAAACGCGGCGTTTCTGGGCCTGTTATGGTGGGAGCATGCGGGAGCCGGGCATAACTGCATGTGGGTGAGGAGCTTGCCCAAAGCTCGGGTTCTCCATCGCAAATGCGGTGTTTTCGGCCCAGAACAATGGGAGCCTATAGAGGTCAGGCATCACCTTCCTTTGGTGAAGGGCTTGCTCAGCTCTCAGGTTCTCCATTGCAAATGCGGTCTTTTCGAGCGTGTCATGGTGGGAGTCTCTAGAGGTCAGGCACGGCCTCAGATGGACGGAGCTCTTGCTCACCTCCCAGGGTAAACGCGGTGTTTTTTGGCCTGTTGCGATGGGGCACATGGATGCATCGCGTCTCCTCATATGTGAGGTGAGTGGTAAGATGAGTCATAATATGTCATTCGAAAAATATAAATATAAAATATTATTCAGAAAATATAAAATATTACTCAGAAAATATAAATATTATTAAAAGAAAAAAATAAATCTCAACGTATATTTTTTAGCTCTTTAATTATGATTCCAATACTCCACAACTCTTTTCCGCCGAGCAGAATCAATATCTATATTGGTTTCAGTAAGTCGTACAGCTCTAAAAGGCACAGCCCGGACGCGTAGAGTTTGTGTCAGGTGTCAGGGGTAATGCAGCGCTTGAAGCCGCATATGGCTCATGACTTTACTTCCAATAAGCCACTGGCCGAGCTTAGTCAACGGCGTCTATGTTATTCTCTTCATAGGCCAAAGGCTCTCCTTGTGTAGAGTTATCTGGCTTCAGCCCGCGAGAACTCCTGTGTACGCTACCTTCTCGTTGCTCATCAGTCTTTCCCAAATCGATACCATTCTTGTTCCATCTTGGCCAGAAGTCTCCGGCATTGTCATTGACTCCTCCCTTCGCCTCTGCCTCTTCCCTCCAACAATCCAACATCTTCCTCTCCTCTAGCACTCGCCTCCCCATCCTCCCACTCCCACCCCTCTTCCATCTCCATCCCACCCTCTCCCTCTGTCACTACGTCACGCGCCCTATCCTTTGCCCCTAGGCCCCTCACCTCCTCCTTTCCCTTTCCCACATCAACCCACCACAGCACCCCAGCGGGCGCCACAACCAGTACCGCCAAGAACACAAACGCCAACCGAATCTCGCCCGTCCCATCAACGATTCTGCCCACAACTGCCGGCCCAATGGCGCTACTCCCCTTGTCCGTGACCGCATACAGCGCAAAAAAGGCGGCTTCCCTCCCCGGGGGCACGAGTTCCGCCGCGAAAAATCCGCGGCAGTAGGAGCTCAGTCCACCCATCACGAAACCGTGGAGGATGGCGAGCGGGTAGATCTCCCACCAGGCCTGCAACCCGCCCCAGCCCCAGGTGCGGAGAAAGGGGAGGATGTAGGGAAGGAGCGAGTAGAGCGGTATCAGCTCCATCAGCGCGATCATCGCCAGAATGCACTGTTTCGAGGAGAGGCGGAAGTGGCGTTGAATGTGCGGCCATGCCCACGCGCCCAGGATGCCGGATGTTGTGGTTGTGATGGAAAGGGCGGCGATGCCGAGGGTTGAGAGGTGGAGGGTCGTTCGCGCGAAGAGGAGGGCGGTGCCGGAGACGGTGGCGATTGCGTCGGACAGGAGGAACCATGATAGGAGGAAGAGGCGGGTCTGCTTCAACATGAGGGCGAGGCGGAGGGTGGAGTAGAGGTTTCGCCAGGCGAGGGTGAAGCGGCTGAGAAAGCCGCGGATGTGTGAAGATTTGGTGGGTTGCTGGGGGAATGGTGGACCAGGTCGGGCGCGGAGCCAGAATGCGGAAGGGATGGTGAAGAGAACCCAGCAGAGGCCGACAAGGAAGAGAATGAGGCGGAGTGGGATGGTTGGTGAGAGCTTCACTTTGAGTAGTTTGGTAAGAACGAGGAGGAGGAGAATGCTGAGAATCTGAACGGATACTGCAGCGATATAGCCGAGAGCGACGCCTCGGGAGGAAATGGTTGTCGAGAGGGTGCTAGATTGAGTCACATCACTCTCAGTAAGGTGAGCCAATCGCTCATCGGACGAAAGATGCTCGTTCTCGTCTATGAAACGGCCTGACTTAAGGCCTGGAATAACTTCGCTTCTCATGGTCGCGGTCCGTTCAACACCCATGCCGCCCTTTTGCGTGGAAACTTTTCTTCCACGTACCGTACCATGATTCTGCACGAGCAAAGGCAAGAAAGAGTTCAATATTGCAAAGCTAGACCCGAGACAAGACACTCCAACAATGACTAAGACGGAAGCCAGCACGTAGATGCTGGGAACAACGAATACGAACAGCATGCTAGATGTAGCACCAGTAAAGCCGAGGGCGAGAAGCAGTCGTTTGCGATAGCCGCCTAGGGATTATAAAGCTATCAGCACTCGGAAAGCACACTATTGCCGCCGTTCAAGAGGCGGTTTTGAATTATAACCAACAATGCGAATTCAAGATGCGAAGCATGATGTTGATTGCCCGTGAGTGGTTTGGTACCTACCATAATCGGCGAAACTCCCCAAGCTGATGAGAATAATGCACTGAGCAAGTACAGCCAAGGAAAATGTATACATGGCAAAGCTAGCAGTCGTAATCTCGTGTCCAAAAGGGCTGATAATACATTGGTCGTCACTTCCAGCGCTGCCGTCAGCTCGCCTAATGACATGCTGAGTGTTCGATGAAGGTTCGAATGTAGCAGCATCGTGGCTTATACATGGCATGCTTCTGTCGGAATAAAGGACGCCTCGCCCACGAGCTAATTGTTCAAGAGTTACTGGTAAGAACGATCCTGTCAATGTCATGTTAGCAATCGTACAGGGTGGACCACAAGGAAGATGAAGCCTAAAAAGCCTCTCACTAAGGGCAGATTTTTGCGAAGAATGCAAGCATGACATATGCGAACAAGGTAAACTGAGTATAGTGCTCCAGATTGAGGATGGAGAATTCAGTCAACTAGAATCGACGATTGATGAATTGCCCGCTATCTTGTGGTCACGATCATAACTAGTGGAAAATGATGGCAAAGAACGACCAGGAATATGAAAATGCATTTTTCTGACTAGGGTCCAAACCATCGACCAGGTTCTGAAACGGCTGTTGGCTTCTCATAAAACTTTGTCGTTCTTTCTCCAATGGCGCGCTGAGGTCGCAACACGAAGTCACCATATTACGGCAACGCAGAGAACCAAATTAGACTTACCAACACCGCAGACTGCAAATATCTCAGCAGCGAGCCCATAGCAATACCATCCCCAAATCTCGCGGGACGTAGTTGGACTGGTGTCTTCGCCTTCATAGGTTTCTTTTCGCTTGTCCAACCTTCTGCGACCTCGACCAAATTCAGCAGACTCCTCGCTGGTTCTTCTGATCCGACTTGTGCTTCGACTTCGAAGCGTTCCGGTTCCTTCCGACTGCATCCTGATGTATCATTCCCCGAGAGCTGTCAGAGGACAGAGGACAAGCAGACAAGAAAGAAGTTAGAAATCAAAGAATATGCAAATAATGATTCAGCTCTTACGGAGCTCTATAACCATGGGTGTATATGCATGTAGCAAAAGATTATGTACAGTTGAATCTCTCATTGAAAAGTCGTGAAATGAGTAAAGAACGCCTGAAGTTCATCCGTACACCGACAAGGCGCTAAGCTCATCCAGTACTAGCTCCGGCTCGTCTGAAAAGTCAGAACTCAGGTTTTGGCTGGACGATTGCCAAATTCCTTCTCCGAATTGCAGGATACCGAGTCAAATGTTTTTGTCAATGAGAAACCCGCCTTTGCAAAGCTTTTCATCCTCCGCTAGAGCCATGGCTAGAGAAACTGAAATAGTTCTTGGCGAAGCTGGTACGCGCAAGATCATGATTTTTCATAGAGTCATTCCTCATCCGAGCAGCCTCAATCCTTGCGTTTCGTCACTATCAAGACCGTGGGACGAACCATAGAGAAGACTTCTGCATTCAGAACGCTCTCGCCTATCCCAGTCGGGGTTTATGTGTGTCTCGGTAAATTGCATTCTTTTTCGAATCCTCCATCAAGCTCGCTTCTCTGTGAGTTCTTTCGAAAGTCGAAACATGAATCTCGTTGTGAAAAATATTGAAGTGAGAATCGCCAGTGAGAAGCGTCTTCTCTACCATCTGTATACTTTCCGTACATTTTGAAAAGCCATTCACACGCTGCTAAAGCAAATCCAAATAAGCTATCACAACCATCTGCAGCATGTAAATTTTTCAACGTGACGAAAGACTGCACCTCCTTCTATCGCTCCAGGATAGGTGGAGATGTAGTCCGTGGTTGGCTGTCACGAGCCTGGCAGTAATGCGATATTTGATGAACCAAGTACCCTGTCATTGCCGCTGCTCTTGGGGTCCAAACGAAAGTAAATTTGGCAAGGCCTGGACACAATTTATGGACATCATCGGGATTAAGCATAATCTCGGACCAAAATGCAGTCACGTACGCCGGTCCATGAGTAGTCATTCAAGACGTCTGCCCCGGTGTGATCGATGATTCTCGCTTCCAAAAATGACTCACCTGGTCAGTAAGAAGGAGAGTAAGGCTTCTTGCGATTCACGCAATCTTACGAGGCTTTTTTGAAAGAAGCGACTTGGCATGCAATCACATAGGAAGGCGACGAATCAGCGTCTTGTGACAGGACTTGACTTGGTACCTTAGCCTGTGCTCTATTCCCAACTCCGCCCTAGCTTCCTGCGCCACAGAACCGATCAGGTATCTTTCCTCGCTTCTCAGCTGTCCTTGCATATTCTGCGGCAGGAAACGACTAAAGAGGCAAGCTCATGGAAACATTTGACGCAGCAAAGTTCCACCATTCGGACTCATCTCTCCCACCAGCTGCTTCGACTAGAATTTATGGCTCACCCTGCAGAAGCAAGAATAACGCAGGCTCCACAATTACTGCCTCGTATCGACGCAACGATCGACTCATGTGCTTTCGTGTCTGGCAACAGCAGTAAGTCTACGACATGCTGTGTCAGGACGACGGTCCATCCAGGGAATCTACTAAGTATCTTCCTCGACAGACTCCCCGTTCACTTGCGCTAGTCAAAGCACATGCACAATAGGCAGCTACGGTCAAGTTCAATGCTGCAGCGCGAGCGTCTGTAGCCCAGACTACCTTGCCTGCGTTCCTCACGGTGGTAAGGTCTTCTCAGAATATACTACAAATACTTTATCTTGGTGAGTGCAAGACGCATCCGTCCTGCAAGGGCATCCTCTTGCTAATATTTCTACCACAACGAAGTCCACTATCAGCTCCGTCGTGTGTGCAATGGAAGGTCATCACTATACAAGGATTCTTGGGAAATACTATCTACGGTTGCGGATCCGCTTCAACGACCAAAACGGCTTATAAGACTGTCGTGCAGGGGGCGACAGGGGGAACCTATGGTCCTATTGCTGTAGTCGCCGCCTTCGATGAATCGACCGGTATACCACATTGGAATCACATTGTAAAACTGAGTCACTGATTCCTTCTTAGGCTCCTCCCTGGCATCTCGAAGCGCCCATGATCCTGCCCCTACAGCTGCTGCTACGCCTGGAGCCACATCCGCACAGAGCGATCCACAAGGTCTGAGCCCAAGCACAACGCTGAAACTCGCCCTTGCCATCCCAATAACGATCGCCGTCATCGGATGGGTCCTCCTAATCGTTCTCGCCAAGAAGAAAGACAAGTACAAACTTTTACGATTCATGACCTGCGGCCTGGTCCGCAAGAAACACCGACCTACCTCTTCATCCCCGACGGCGAATGGATTCTACCGGCCGCAACAAGCAGTAGCAAGACAGGGAGACCACGGCAACCTCCTTGGCAATTACAACGCCGCTCGTGATGGAGGCGACGTCAATTTCCACCATGGCGACGGCTCCGGCTGGCGCGTCAATCAAGTTCATTTCCATCAAGCCAGCAACGGGAACCTACAACATGACGGACGGGGTCGTCGTGATGAAGAAGGATAAGAGATGAATGGACGCAGCCAACACATCCCCACAGACGTCTCTTACCAACATTCGCCACAGCGACCCGCTCCACAGCCACCTATCGGTGTACCGAGAAGAGCGCTACTGAACCGCTGACGAGACCCCATGTGAGAACGAGGTGCTATCTGAATAGTCGCTCCGCAGATTTGCTCGCCATGCACCCCATGAAACTCCAACCGATCGCAAACTCTCTCCAACTAATTTTGCCACATCTAATGACCTCCTGCGGCAGCCTCCCTCTGTGCGCACTCCCAAATTTCTTGTACCAAGAAATTTGTTGCTGGTGCAGCGAAGCTTCCTAATAATACGCTCGCCTGCCTGGATCGTTGGGGAGAAAGTATCGGGCCTGTCACATGATCACATACATCCAGCTCCTCTTTGACTCTCCGCCTGGGCCTATAACAATGTGTATATTTTCCGTCGTGGCTTCGTCAACAAAAGTCGCAAACCAGGTATACCAAGATGGTGCCCTGAAAGCCCCCCCCACCTCAAAGCGCTTTGCTCGATGTCACACGCCACAAAGGATGTCATGGATTTGGAAAGCGTCATTAATACCTGAATCTTGTAATCCAGCGCCGCCATTGTTTCACATGACTTTGATGAACTATCTAAATGGGCAATCTCAAGTTGAGACACACGCTCTCAATCGCACAGGCCGTTTGTACCGGGAGAGCCGCTCCTCGGTGGATCTATCTTCCTCAAACATTTCACGAATGCCAGAAATAGATTGCGCGTAGGGGTTCCTCAATAAAGATGTTCGTGACCTGGCGCTCTCTTGTGTCTTCCGGGACTGGTATGAGGATTGGGAGAGGGAGCTTTGGGCCATGCAGGATGGGTTTTCGCGAATTCTGCGTGTAATGTAGCTGCTACGGTCTCCATGTATTCAGAAGTAGGGCTTCTTTGTAGACGTCGGCGTATGTAAGTTCGAGCAGGGTACAAGATGGTATATCTTCTTCTCTATGCAAACGAAAGAAAGGTATCACATCATTGACGCTCCATACTGACGCTGTTGGATTGCGGTGCTCCGTGGAGCCGGCATTGTTCGTGCATCGATTCTCTGCTTGGAGAAAGGTTTTTAGGGCTTTCGCTCCACTTCGTTGATATGGGCCCAGGAAAATGGAGTGATACCTAAGCGGCTGTTCTTCTCCTGCTTGGTAACTCTGGCATCATTCGCAAGCGGTATGCTTTACGGCTTGGTAGCGGAGCCGCCGAGAAAGTTCGCCCAACTTGCCCTTCAAAGGTCGTCAGTGCTTCTGCTCCCACCGCGCTATGTGAAGACATTGCTCATCAGATAGATATTTCAGATGAATGCTCATGCATCAAATGTACGAAGAAAAAGCCCAAAGCACAGCATCCACCGTTCCAGCCACCCATTCAATAACCCATGACAGGCTTGAGATACATACGCCACTTCCAAAACACCGGCTCTCCAGTTTGGTAAAGCTCCACACTCGAAGCCTTCATACTATCATCCACCGACTCGTTGATTGTACAACCCGCAAATCGGCGCCATCCCCCCGCTTCCCCATCACCCACGCAAATCGCAATGATGGCCATGCTGACACTCCTCTTCCCCGCCAACTCCCCCACTCTCCGTATAATTTCCTGGTCAGCGTCGACGTGCTTGCCGAGGAACAGTAGCTCCAGGAAAGACATCGCTCTTCTCGCGCTCGTCCGTGCGGTCGTCCCACGGGTGGGCGAGCACCCCCGCGGCGAGGGGGGACCAGGGGAAGGAGGCCGATGGAGATGGCCTTGCAGTAGGGGTTCATCTCGCGCTCCCCTGCTCGCGGTAGAGGAGGTTGTAGAAACCTTGCATCGAGATGGGTTTGTGCCGGTTATGGTTTGAGGCGATTTTTTGCGTGAGGTGGAAGTCCCAGGCTGCCATCTATGGTATGGCAAACAAGCATTGAGATTCTTTCAAGGTTGGTTGCTGGGTTTTTCTACCCATGAATGATCATAAGAAAGAGAGGGAGGGAGAGAGCGAGAGAGAGCGAGAGAGGACTGAAGAAGATCCAGAAGGACTCACAGAGCTACCACCGATATATCTCGCTTCCTCCCCCCCTCAATGACGTCTTTGAAAGCCTTCATGGTTTGCTTGAGGGATACCTCGCGGTCCAGCCGATGGGTCTGGAGGACATCAATGTAAGTCCCCAGGCGGGCGATACTATCTTCCACAGCATCGAAGATATGCTTCCTCGACAACCCCACCTGATTCGCCTGCACATCATCATTCCTCCCCTGACCGGCCGCATCAACGCTTCCTCTCGCAGGATCAACGTAGTGCAAGACATTCGTCATGAATGACGACCTTACTGCGCGGGATGCTGTATTTCTTCACAAACGCGCCCAGGACCTTCTCGGAGCGGCTGTTTGAATACGAGTCGGCGACGTCGAAGGTGCTGATCCTCGGAATGGTACGCCTACTTGAGGATGGGAAAAGGCTTCTTCCTAGGTCAAGACCCAGGATTGCCGATTCTTGCCGCCGTAGGTCATGCAGCCGACGATGATCTTGGAGACCTTGTGAGACCGGAGCTGCCGGCTCTGTACGCGAGGATCTAGGTGGTGTCTGGGGGCATTGAAGCGATGGATTCAGGGGTGGGGGTTTGAGAGCGTTACCCTCGTGGATTGCATTTTGGTAGACATGCTATCGCTGAAGTGGTAAATAAAAAAATGATGTTGTTGTTGTTCAATGGAAAGGGAATGCAACGATGGGTTGGGAATACGAATTGGTGAAATTTCCTGTGCCGTCGATGCTGTATATATATCCAGAGGGATGATGTCAATCTTTTTGGCCCTGCTGGAAGGAAGATTCCTGATTGGCCAATTTGCCGTAAGGAACGTCCAGCATAAGTGGCTCGGCTCGGGGTCAAGGTTGGTGGAAGGTACAAATGTGGGGGTAGCATCCTTTCTTTTCTCGCCCTCTTCTGATATCGTCATCGTCCGATCGGTTGGAAAGATTCGTGGTTGCGTGCGGGGTTTCCATCGAAATGTCTGGGCAGAGAAAACCTCATCGGTTGAGCATACGTTACCTTGCCATTGAGGTATCTCCATGCTGCTTACTGAAAGGCAAGTTAGACATTTCGAGTAATGCCGTTTCACCTCTTGCCCATCTCTACATGTAGTTCTTCGGAGATGTAGAAAGGAGCAAGATAGGACGAAAATGTAAAATCTTGTGTCATTGTCAATTGACCAAGTGAAATCAAATTTTGCACCATGAAAGGATAATGATGGCAACTGCAATTGGGGATCATTGTTGTTTACTTTTGTCTTCTCACCACTCTGCTTCCAATGTCCCACCATAGACTGAGCACTGGCAGAATATCTATTACCCTGTGGCTTGGCTCCATCCACAATCTTGCGCATTTCTTGCAACTCGTCCTTTGTCAAATCTGTCAAATCAACGTCCCGCGACGCAAAGATGGTCTCAAGTCGCGCTGACTTGGTTGTACCCGGAATAGCAATCATGCCCTGAGCAGCAACCCACGCGAGAGCGATCTGGGTGATTGTGCATCCTCTTCGATTCGCGAGTTTCTTGATCTCCTCTACGATAGCCTTGTTCTTGTGAAAGTTTTCGCCTTGGAACTTAAGACCTAGAGGGAGATCATGTATCATTTTGGAAGAGACAATGTTTAATAAAGACATACTCGTTAGACGAAAATCGCCCGCGGGGAAGTCCTCGGGAGTATTGAATGGGAAATCGTCCACAAGCCATCCGTGACCTAATGGACTGTAGGCAATGTAAGCAATCTTCAAATCTTTCGCTGTATCAATCAAGCCGTCTGTCTCGTGAATAGTCTCAAAGGCAGAATGCTCCGCCTGGACGGCATCGATCTTTGCAACTAGAAAGGTCAGCAATCAAGAAGTCGGGGAATCGCAGGTACCCTCGATATACTCTTTGATGTGGAAGGCAGGATTGGTAACTCCGCCCGTTCCCCTGATGCAATCAAAGCCGCATTTTGACGCAACTGCAGGGTTTAAAATTGATCAGCATGGGTCCTTGGGTGGAGGTAATTTGTAGCATAAAAAAGATCCTATCACGGACATTATGCTTCCTGATGAAGTCTCCGAGCAGTTTCCCGTTGATCCCGGCTCTATAAACAACCTGCAGTTTCTCTAATCAGTCCTCCAACACGCACGTAGGTTTTCTTTGAGACTTACAGCAGTGTCCCAGAATGTACATCCCAATTCAATGGCCTTCAGAAGGACTGGTTCAGCTTGCTCCAGGCTAAGGTCGTTTCCAAAACCAAAGCTTAGCCCCATGGCGCCGAAGCCTGGAGACGCAATCTGGATGTCGTCAAAGGAGATTGTCTTGACGATGTTGAGCTGGTATGATGTTACAAATATTTCTGACTATATCTGCGCTGAGTCGTTCGTTGTGCTCCTCTCAGGCATGCAAAGTTGTGCATATGAAGGATATATATATCCTGCAAGACGGACTTTCCTGACATAATGCCGGAGTGGATTTAACCCAGCACCACCGGCACCAGCGGTGAGAAAATTGAGTGCCCGATCATCAGATTCTTCAAGGATCAAGCGTGTCCAGAAAGGGTTCTTGCATATGGAACGTAGTGTTTCACTCGAGTATGCCAAGAGTTTAGTGGACATAAACATTAGCGCGTAAGCCGCGCAGTAGTGGTGGTAGTGGTGGCAGCGGGGCCGTAAGCAGCCTGCTGTCTCGCCTGTATTGCATCGCCACATTTCCCCACCGCTTCAGGGCTGCAATGGAGCTAGGCTGGGGCCGGACGGGGACCATAAGCAGGCCGCATGTTTTGTTCCCTAGACGGAAGCAAGTCACAAGTGCAATATCCATATCTTCCGAATATGGCCGAGCCAACATGCGCCGCGTCGATTGTCCCGCAGTACGTGCCACAGCCAGATACAATCAGGGGACCAGAGGATATTTGTGCGGGTCTGGCCGGCGCGGCTGAGCGAAGAATGGCGCAAAATCGACTCCACCAGAGAGCTTGGCGTGAGCACTTTTTCAACTCTTTGCAGCAAGTCGTACTACGTCACACAAGGAGTCTGATGATGCATGCTTGCCTAATCTGCAGGGGAAAGACAGGCTCTTCAGCGATCACATGATTTCTCCGGGCAACCAGCTTGTCAGGCTCGACCGGCTCGCCTAAGGACATTAGCTTGCTGGTAGTCAGACCTACGAACCATAACTACCTTTGGCTCCCAATCACATGGGGATCTGCTCGATATCTTCGACGCAGCTGCCGGTCACCCTCAACCCAGAGACCGGCGAGCGTGCTCACACAGCTGCCTTATATGCACCAGGCAATCTAGAATGGTTCCTCCGTCCTTCATCATTTCCAAAACTGGGGCACAAACAAACCACTTCCACGACGAAGGGATCTCCGAGCAAGCGACACGCTAATGGTCCTTTCGTCAAAATCAACTTGTTTCGCGCGCGCTCTCATCAGCGATTTTCGAGACGCTGGGAAATCCCATCCAACGTAGTCATCATGGACGACGATGCAACATCTGCATTTCTCCTGGCCACCTGCGGCAAACGTTGATGGTGATGATGGAAACCGCATCCTAAACTTGCCGCGGGACCTACGAGCTACGGATCTTCAGACCAGGGTTGCTAATCATCCGTGGATCGATTGTTTGCCTGTGGCAGAGATGCGCCGGAATTTGATCCGAGCCGTGAGATACATTCGATGTCATGGAGCTTTGTGGAGACCTGATTGGGCCGTTCAGCACCGGCACCGGGAGAACAGGTGTAGTCGTCTGGGGAGGGCCGTGGGATGTTGTTGTTTGGGAAGTGACTGAGGAACTTCTGGGGTGCTGGGGATGGACCGTCCAGGGATGTTAGGAATTATTCGAGTCCACGAATCGTTGGAGGGGAGGACGTGGTGAGAAGGCTCTATGCTTTGATAGGTGGAAAATTTCATGACGCAAAGACTCCATCTAACGATTCCATGATTGAGATGGTGGGTATTCCGTGGAGCGTAAAGAAGTAGTATCTGGTTTTCGGTAATTTAGGTGAGGCGTTTTGCATTTGATTGTGCCAAGCACTCTTGGGTAACATCGCATATCTTTCCTCTAATGGAGGGAATCATATCAAGCCTTGAACACGTGACTTTTCTGGCCTTGATTCTATCTGATCAAGCGATGGTAAATCGTGGACTCGAACAGGGAGGGGAATCTCCGACATCTCCAGGTCATTCTCACGACCGAAAGCAGCACCCCCTCCCAACCAATCCCCAAGAGCAGGCTTAGGGTCCATCCAGCAAGTCTGTCTCGCGTATACACAACCCAATATCCCGTGCCATTCGGCTGGTTACCGTTAATTGGGAGAACCGACCCCCACCCCCCCCAAACCAACCCAAAAAATCCTCCGCAACAACAACGGGGCAAAAGGAGATGAGGCGAGTCTGTGGCCTTTTTTGCCCGTTACCTTGTCATTGCCCCCGTTCCCTCTGGAGGGTGGGCAAGCTCGATGTTATAGGCTTTCAACTGCTTGCTTTGCCAGGGCTGACGCTAGTGCTGCGGCCGATGGTGGAATTTGCTCGCCCTCAGGAAGGGAAATCGAGAGATGAGGAAGCTATGGTGGGGTTTGAATGGCTTGGTGGACTTGATGGAGAGATGGGATGGTTGTGCTGAGCTGTAAAAATGGAAAGTGCTGGACTTAAATCTGTCGGAGTTATTTGACAGTATCTTATGATTATGCTATGCCCATCATCCCTGAATCTGGCGTTTCCATTCTCCTGCTGCCGTCGTTGCTTCCTTAGCATGCACTTTTCACCCCCTCATTGCTCCATCTGAAGCGTTTCCCCCCCCCCCCTTTGTGATCGGAAAATGGCGATTCCGGTGTCTTTTGACACATACATAAAAACATATGTATCTATCCACCACCCCCCCGTCTGACCCCTGACGTATCAATTTTCTCTGAAAGATAAATCAATGGGCATGGATAGAGCCACACACAAGAACCTTCACAAAAGCCAAAAGCCCCCAATGCCGCCATGGGTAGCGGGAGAGACTAACATATTCGTCTGTGACTTGGCCTTGGCCCCATCCCAGACGGGAAACAAAATGAGGGCAACGAGCGTTGCGTTGTTTATCACATGGTTTTTGTATTGGAAGGAAGATCGTGTGGATGGTATGGCCTTTCAACAAGATGTCGGGGAAAAGAAAAAAGAGAGGGGGAGGGGAGGAAGGAGTTGGTCCCTATGAAGACGTAATTTCTATGTTATCTTTTTTTCCCCCTTCTGTGGCTTTGTGTGCCGCAGATGAAGATGGGCGCGTGTGGAGAGATGGATGTCATACGTAAGCCCCCCTGGGCAAACGGCTTCAACAGAAGGGACCATTGCAGATGGAAAGAAAGCAGGAGATCACCTGTCAACGTGACTTTCTTTTCGAGTTGGAATTATGTTTGGACGGGCGCCTGCCTACTCCTATCGCTGCTGCTGGAAATCATGCTCATGCTCGTCGCTGGCAGTGCTGGTGAAAGCAATGGAAGAAAAGAAAAAGGAACGAACTAATCCGCCCCTCTCTGCTGCCGGAGTCTGTCCCTTCTGCGTTCGCCGACGACTTCTCCTCGAACCACACCAAACCGTTGCCAGTGCCATTCAAAAAGCATCCGCATCCCGTAACCGTGTTCCGTCCCTCTTTTGAAGCATCTACCCAGCTATCCTCGTCCCCGCGTCTGAGAAATCGTCGACCCCACATATTATGTGCCCATCAGTCTACAGGAGCAAAAGCCCCATCAAGCCCAAGAATCCCATCGGCACCATCTTCTCTGCCGCGGCACCCTTCGTGGCAGTAGGCGAGGCAGCGGTGCCCGCAGTCATTGATCCACCGGTGGCCATTGCCGTAGTCGCGGCAGCCATGGTGCTAGTCATAGCGGGCACGTTCTTGGCCTGGAGGGTACCGCAGGTCTTGCAGCTATCGGATCCGGGGTTGGCTTGACGGCATTGGGCGAAGAGTTCATTGCAGACGTGATTGGGCCAGGTATCGAGGTACTGGTCGATGTCGGTGGGTCCGGTGCCGTTGGTGCACGTACACGTGTAGGTGAAGTCGCTCTGTTCGGGCGTATTAGTGTGAGAAAATTGGGGAAAGAGAAGTGGGGAATGCGGAGAGTCCGGGACAAGGAGAGGATCTGTGATATGGGGTGGAAAGGAAGGAAGGGCAGTGCGGATTGTGAGTGGATGGTTGCTCGAGGGAGCGTTGAGGGTACTTACGCCGGAGCAGGTGTTGACCTTGGTGAACGTGGGTCCACCGCAGAGGAGCGGGCAGTTGGTGTTTTCACCTTGGCACCATTGACCTAGATTTCCGCATGCTGATCAGCCCGCGCTCTTCTCGAATCACATCCTGACGATGTTGTTGTCGTTCTTGTTGTTGTACAAGCTCGCGCGACGGGTGATTTCGCTCCTCGTGCAGATATAGCTTCAAGAAAGGGGATGAGGTGATTTCATCTTACTCTTCATCGTCAGAGACACAGAATTGGGATCCAAGGTGCTGCTGCTGTTCTGCGCGACGGCAAAGCCAGCCAGAGCGACCACGACAGAAGTAAACAGAGCCAACATCTTTGCTGCACGAGTCGCTTTCTTCGCAAGCTTCAGTCACAAGGGTAGATATGTGGAATGGGCAATACGATGTAGAAGCGGAAGTGGATGCCCCCGAAAGAAAAAGAATCTGAAACTGGATGAAGAAGAATGTTGGAAGTGTTTCGGATGGAGGACAGAAAAAGAAGTGGAGATTGATGATAATTTTATCTTTTGGGCCAAGCAAGCGTTTAAGCGTGTCCCACTAAGACCTCAGAACCTGCCGAGAATGCCTTAGCGCGGTGAGCAAGGTCGGTCAAATGGCCCAGGCTTGGAAGGAGCCGTATGCTGAGTGGCCAGGCAGGACAGGGGAGGTCGGGTCGATACGGCAGTGACCTTTGGGTGCAAAGTCCTGCATATATTAGTAGAGTGCGAGTATCTGGTACATTATGTGTATGTCTGCTAGCGTGGGATGGAGATACGAGGTCCACAGGTTATCCATCCTTTGCCACTCAATTGGTGGATGCAACTCAATACGGACTTCACTCCCTGGCTCTCTGGGGCCAATGCTTGTGAGGATCATTGATGGGGTAAGGATTTTAACAAATGTATCTACCCTTGACGTACTTCTCCGAAATCCAGAGTATGGGGGATCGTCTAATACAACCGGCTGATGCCAGATCTCATGTCATTGATCGCATACAGAGCATGACTTGCTGGTGAGACGCAACATGTCCCGATGTGCGCTTGCTCGCAATGCAATGTAGAGCGCGCCCTTGCCACATGCCCTTTGGCTGACTGCCTTGATCGTGCAATCCTCTTCCCTGCTCTTGAGCCCAGCGCATGACACATATCCAGCCTCTTTCTCATAGCTCCTCTTCTTCTTCCATATCCTCGAGTTTGACCTGCTTCGCCACTGCAGCTTGCTTATCGGCCTCCCCCAATGCCGCCCCTGATCCCTCACCAAAGGCGCTGGCCAGCGAAATTGCCGGCCCTGGTCCCACGGTTCCCCCGTCAGCGGCGAGACTACCTCCTCCGTTAGTGATTCGATCGTGCTCGATGTTCCCCAACACATCAGCCTTGACCCCTGCAAGGCCCACTCCGAACCGCTTCCGCATCTCTTCGTCGTCCATGCCGGTCAAGCTGCTCCGTGCCTTCTTTAGCGGACTGCCGATACTGTCAGCCGCAGAAGTCGTCGAATCAGCTAGGCCGCCGACCCCAGAGAAGGCTACGCTGGGGAGTAATGGACCTGTCGATGCGGTAGTGGATAGAGTTGGAGTCGAGGTTGGGGCATGTGGTGCTGGCGTCGATGAGAGCACGGAAGGACTGCTCTCACGTACGGGCGTATTGGAATCGGGCGGTGTTTTGCGGAACTTGTTCGGCGCGGTGGTGGAAGAGCCGGTCGGCATGTGGTCCGAGGAGTGTTGACGTTTAAGCTACAGAGAATGTTAAGCATCCTTGAGGAGGAAAACAAACAGTGATGACGGCCAGAGTTTTGGGACAAGGGAACGGGCACCACCTACTTTGATCCTCCCCAGCCCATCCGCCAGCTCCCCCTGCTTTCTCGCTTCCTCAGGTGACAGCATGCGATCTGCATCTTTGTCCTCCGCATCCTCAGCTTTATTCACAACATCGTTGTTGATATCCACATCCTCATCACTGTCCTCGTCGAGTTGGCGTCTCTTGCCGGCTTTGTCTTTGCCATCGCTCTTGCCACCTCTCTCGCCGGGATCCCGCATATCAGAGAAGTTCTTGAGACCGTTCGAGCTGAGGGGCTTGAACCTCGAGAAATCGTCTTGCATTTTTGCCCGGTTGCCGCTCGACAGAGGGGTCTTTGGCGCTGGTCTGGAGGGTGTGGACAGTATTCCCATTTTCTGGAGTTGCTCTAGAAGAATCATCAGCTACCACGAACGGTGAGTATAGGAAGACTGTGCCAACTCACTCTCTCCTCTATACAAAAACGTAAAAACAGCAAAAGGTTTATCCTGCGGGTCAATTCCCGTGACGGTCTGTGTACTGATACTCTTGGGATCGAGCGTCTTTGGCTTTGCAAAACTGGTGGTATGGTCCACCTCTTCAGTCTCTCCTGGCTTCGAAACCCCGTCATCGCCCTCCATCCGATCCACATCCTCATCTCCGTCGTGTGCATCGAATTGCGGTGAATACTCTCCTCTCCTAATCTCGCCTGATGCCAGGACTCGGTACAGCGCGACCTTGATCTGCCCTGCCGATTCCGGCACAGGATCATCATCCGAGTCTTCACTCTCACTCGACAGCATATCGACCGAATCATGGACATCCTCCAAGGGGGAATTCTGATCCTCTCCGTACCGCAACACGCCCTTTTCATTCCTCTCTCGCCGGGAAGGCAGACCATTGTCGGCCTCATCGTCACTGTTGGGCTCTCTCTTGATCTTCCTCCGTCGCCGCTTGTTCTCGATCTTCTGCCTTCGCTTCTCGATCTTGGCGGCTGCATCTTTTCCGTCCAGATCGAGGCCATTCAGCCACCGCTCCAGCCCCACTTCTCGAAACAGGAATTCCCGCTCTGCGAGTCCACCTCCTTCTGTTTCTGGTACGCTGACCCAGCGGGAATTCACCCAAGTCTCCTCCCCTCGCCTCAGCAGTGTAGCTACCTCCTCTTTTGGCCGTCCGTCGAAATAGATGTAGGCAGCGATGGTTTCGTTGGGGCTCGAAGTCAGGGGTGAATAAGGCATGATAGCGCTGGCGTAGCGGCCCCGGTCAAGGTTCATAGGCATGCTGCCGACTTTTCTCGGCTGCGGGTATGGGTGCTCCAGTGTGGGTTTGGGGGAGGAGTAAGGCACATTGAGACCAGGAGTGAGAAGAGTGATGGAGATGGCGAAGGTAGACTGTTCAGGGCGTCCGTTTCCGTTGGATGATGATGAGGCATTGTTTTGAGGGATCTTGGGAGGAGGCACTGGGATGTAGGAGCTGATGCGAGAGAAGCGGTTTTGCTTTTGGATGGAATGCTCCGGCAAAGGACCTTGGGGAGTGTGAATGCTCACTGCTAGACCTTTGAAGCAGGGCATGTTGTCGCAGCTTTCTCATCTACCGGCTTGACGCCGCAGAAGGAAAGTGAGGAGTCTGCTTTTTTGAGGCTGGCCTTGATGGCCGAATCTTGCAGTCTGCACTGCGACTACAGCTTGTTCCAAGTCCACAGATATGCAGACTGAGTCCCTCCTCAAATCTGAGCCGGGGGGGGGAGATCCTGTGATACGTTTCCAGCCTGCTTTGCTGTTTGGATGGTATCTGCTCGAAGTGTTTCGGAGGTCGTAGCAAAGACGATGGCTGGGGACCGATAAGACAAGCTGCCAACAGACACTTTCAGCTGTCAGATCAGGACGAAGCTAGTACATGCCAGATACAACTGGACTTCAAATCTGCGAAGAATCCACAGAGGAAGCCATGACTGCCAAAACAGAAAACGAATGAGAAAGAGACCCCAATTGTGTCGTAGTCATGAGGCTTGAAAGTCACTCCATCTTGAAACATGTGATGCCAATATTCATTAAGTTATGCCATACACCCGGGGCTAAAAACGGCTGCTCCGTACAATTGTACTGCCCCCTCGTGCCCTGAATGCAACCTAAACCAGCTGCGTGGATCACCAGCCACCCACCATCATTTCCTTAGTATCTCCAATACAAAGATACCTCTGCAAGACTGCCTGTGCAAACCAGGCAGCAAAGAACAATAGCAAGCACACTTTCGGTTGGAAGAAAAGTTTGATTCACTGCTGAGGAGTCATCGCTCAAGCTTGCTAAGATCAAAGAAGCAATTACAACACATGGCTTGATGTGCTTCCAAAGCCAGACGTCGGACTTCTATGTGCTCATCATTCATGGATTTTTTCGTCCTTTGACGCTTTGCTCTCGTCAACTCCTGGCTTCCCCAACGCCTTCAGAGTATGCAAATCACCTCTGCTGTGATTTCACCGCCAGTCCAAAACCCTAGATATAAACATCTTCATGAGTTTTCCCATAAGCATTCGCACATGTTCCCCTCATTAGTAATGTCGCGACTTCGGGACAGTGCGCGCCGGAGTCTGCTGCCCCCGTTGTGAATCTTCGCTTGATGAATGGTGGACGCCTGATCGCTCTCGTCCTCGTTGATATCCACGATGTTGGGGGTCCCATCAGGTTTGACCACCTGGCCCAGGAACCAATTGTCCAAGATTTGAAATTGCTGGCAGTACGCTTGAGATGGCAGGACATCTCGCCTCTCCTCAATCTTGATCGTCTTCGGATAAGGGGGCCGGCCCTGACTGTCCTGGCGTTTGTCTTTCGTAGGGTAGGACGACGGGGTGGCCGCAGCGGTAGAGGTCTCCGCTGCCTGATCGTAGACGTAGATGAAGCCATCCAGGTAGGTGCCGTTCCAGAAGCAGAACCACGGCCGATCCGTTGGCCCTGCATACAGATTCTGGTCAAAGTCGGACTGATTCGCTCCTGACTGGCGTTTGGAGAGGCCAACCAGATCAGCCGCCAAACCGAGCCATTTCGAGCCCAGCTCTCGTTTGCTAGGAGGCGTGTTCGGAATTGAGTACGGGAAATCCTGTTCTCGAACCACAACCGTCTTGTTGAATGCTTGCTGGAACGTCCAGGCAGGGCCCCTGTAAAAAGCACTTCTGTCCCTCATGAGGATGAGATCGGTAGGACCTAAAAGCTCAGGTGGCTGGGCTCCGTAGCGGATCGGTGTATTCTTCGGTGGACCTGGATACTGGATGTTGATGTAGGGTGTTGGGGCGTTGTTCAGGGTGGTCATTTCAATGTCCACCTGCAAGATAGCGCCTGTGGAACAATCCCAAGCATTGTTCATCTGTGGATCCGTGATGCACGAATTGCTCGTCGTTGACGGGTTGTCGAGTGTGACAGAATATGAGCCAGTCGGCACTGAGGGTAAGTGGGCTGGAGGCGATTGCAAAGGCGCGGCGTCTTCGGGAGTCTGCGCCGGTATGATCGAGGTGACAGTGGTGACAGGTACACTATCATATTGTCAGTATTGGCAACAAGTATATAAGATGACTGATCACTAACACAGACGGCGAAGGCGACGTCTGCGCCTCCGAGATGTTTTGGGCTCCTTTCCGAACGCCTGATTTGTGGGCTAACACGCCACCAATGACCGCGCCGATGATGATGGCAATGAGAAAGCTGACCAATGCGGCGAGAAGCCAGCACGGCATCAAGCCCCAACAGACCCTTCTCTTACTTCTAACTCGGGCCGATTTAGGAAGGTTGCCTTTTTCCTGTTGCGATGATGTAGCCTCGACGGCTGTGCTTGAGCTTGAAGGTGTGATCTGGTTGCTAGAGGGGTTTTGACTCGAGGTCTGAGCGAGCGTGTGGCTCACGTAGATGTTGTCGTTGGAGGCCGTCCTGTTGTGAAGGGTCTCGTCCGATCCTGCGGCTTGTGGGGTTGGGCTGGAAGAGGAGTTTGGCACAGCTTGTGCGGCTGCTGACGAAGAAAGAGGGACGTGGGAAGGGTGGGGATAGTTGGCAGCGTCAGGATTCTGCTTGGGTGGAATGTCATTGGGGTATCGTGTGTAGGGAGGAAGCTGTTCGGCATAGCCGTCGGGACCAATGAGATCATCGATGTCCTCGCCATCGGGGCCGAGACGGCGGTGATGAGCTCTGGGAGCAGGTCTTGATCCAGCAGGATAGGATGCCTCGAGAACACGATTCGAGTCATCGAAGGGGTCGTCATCGTCGTCTTCATCGACCGTGTTTTGAGGGTAGAGACCATACGGTTGGGTTGGCCCTCGAGGCCCTGAGTAAGATCTTTCGGGTCGGCGAAGTGTGGACGTCGTAGCGATGCTTGCAGTACGAGACATTCCGGTGTGCTGAGCATATAACGCATAAGGATGGCTGGGCCCTGTTGCACCTTGATAAGGACTCTGTGCTCTTGTCCCAGCCAAAGACGAGCTCGATCGGATCGATCTCCTGGCATTAGAAGACAAGGCACCCTCATCCGAGACTGAGGCCATACTGTGGGAACGCGAGAGATGTGAGACCATTGAACTTTGCCGGGTAGGTTGCTGTGACCCATGATCTCTCCCAATGTGCCTACTTTGTGTCCCTACATGAGGTGGACCTTGTCCCGTGGATGTTGAACGTCTCGGTGTTTCAGCCTCATAGCCGCCCGAGGGATCACGGTCGGCATCCCCGTGGATGAAGGAACGAGGTCGTTCATCATAGGATTCATCAGCATTCAGTGAATATCCATTATCGTCACTGAAGATATTGGGTATTGAGGAGCGAGTCGATTGGCGAGAAAGGTGAGACGAAAGGGTGGATTGACGTTCCATTGAACCTGTTCCTCCACCGTGTTTATGAACCCCCTATGACCCCCTAAGGACAGGAGAATAGCAGGGTAATGGTTCTTCTCTTTACAGCGGTCAGCCAGTCAGCATCCTTGAAATTTACTGATTGCTTTGTCGATCCTATTCTTCGGAATCTTAATGGATTGTGGTGGTGGTGGGATTGATGAGATAATGGATTTCTTGCGACCAGCAGCAAAGGACCAGGAAATCCGAAATCCTGCCAGCAGAGGAACGAACGGCAAGAGCGCCAAGGAAGTCGGACTAGCGGATTAACGAGGCGTAGCTTAGCGCGCCCATTTCACAAAACGGCAAGCCATCCGTTTGGATTTGACTGCATATTTGGATTGCATGTTGATGACGAGAAGGATATCTAGTATGATGAGGTCTATCAGATTGCGCTTTGTATCTATGTACATCTCAGAGACGCTTCTGTTCCACCGTTGAGCCGAATGCGCGCTGCAATGCATACTTGCACCACCTATTCTACGTACTCCGGTTGCTCATCGTTGAACACCTCAGGAGCTCCACATCCTCCACATAGCCCTGATAACCACTCATGAACCACAGGCGTCTAGGCCTTGATACTGTAGTTGCGTTGATACATGTCATTCACTTCCGTGAGATAATAAGTATTCTGGGCGATCGTCTCGGCATCACCTTGAGGCTTGTAGCCTTTTTGGAGATGGGCCTTTTTCCGGAGCTCACACATCTGCTGTTTTGTCAGTGAAAATGACCACCATCCAGCAGCATGGCTGAACCAACCTGATCGTACACCTCGGGCGCCACAGTCCTCCTGGCATCTAATCGTGCCTGGAGGTCTAACTTCTTGGCCATCTCGCTCACATCACCAACTGCTCTCAAACTGAAGAACGAGCTGGCCAGACCACTCCCGTAACTGAAGACACCAATTCTCCGCCCTTTCATCTGATCGCTCGCTACATTGCTGAGCAGTGCAACCATTGAGCCGTACACGCTTGCGCAGTACATGTTGCCGCACAAGGTGGGAACCTGAATGCTTGGCTGTACCCGCGCCTGGAAATTCTTCTTGCTAAGGCCCATAAACGTCTTCTCCACAGTCTTGTCCGTCAGGGATGCCTCATAGCTGAGATCTTTCAATTCCTTTGGCACAGACATGAAAGCGGGGCTGTCCGGGTTTGCGCGGTAGTCATTGTACAGCAATCGGCCGTAGGACTTGGCCACAAGCTTGCAGGTTGGCGAGTGGAACAGGACATGGTCGAAGCGGTCGAGAGGTGTTGTCTCCTTCTCTGCGGTGGACACATGTACGCCATTGGCTACACCATTGGCTACACCATTGGCTCCACCATTGGCTACACCATTACTCTGCAATATCTCTTCGCGCTCGTTGTACGCCTTGTAGCAGGCGTCGACGGCCTTGGTATAGCAACTGACAGAGTAGTGGCCATCGACGACGGGATACTCCGAGGTCAAGTCAGGCTTGTAAAAGTCGTACGCATGCTGCATGTATGTGCCCCTCTTTCCCGGCTCAAAAACCAAGGGCGCATCAGGGCCGACCAGCATGGCAACGCATCCCGCACCTCCCGTCGGACGCGCATTGCCCTTGGCGTATAGGGCGATGTCTCCCGCACAGACAATGGCATCTCGTCCATCCCAGGCCGAAGACTCTACCCAATTCACAGCGTTGAAGAGGGCGTTGGTTCCGCCGTAGCAGGCATTGACTGTGTCGACACCTTCGATGTTCGTGTTGCCCGACTCTTCGAAAAGCTGCATGAGCACTGACTTGACAGACTTCGATTTGTCCAGCAAGGTCTCCGTACCAACCTCCACCCGCCCAATCGACCTTGGATCTATCGAGTATTTCTTCAGGAGGGACGAAACAGTCGTAAGAGCGAACGAATAGATGTCTGGAGCGGCGCATCAGCAGTTGAACTTGAAGCGAGCGGCCGTTATGTTTACCCTCTCTGTCATCGCAGAAGCTCATCTTCGTCTGGCCGAGACCAATCGTGTATTTCCCAGTGCTAACTCCATCGAATTTCTCGAGTTCTGACTGATCGACACACTGGCATCTGGTCAGTCTTATGCAGACGATTGAATGCAGTGTGTAAAGAGCGTACCTGACTGGGAAAATAGATCTCAATGGCCTTGATGCCAATGTTTTGAGGTCGAGATGCCATGCTGGGCAGACGATTGGGTAACAGATAAGGTGAAAGTACTTCCTCAAGATCAATACAGTGTCACGCGAGGGGGACTATTCGGACCTCTAATGACCTACCTGAAGGCAACGAGAAAGTGTAAAGCTGAGCTACTAGCCCCTTAAATCAGGCCTCGATTCACCGATATTAGCGAGGATTGTAGTAGGATGTATGGGTCAAGTCGCAGCCTGTGTCGCAAATGGGTCAGACAGATAGTAACGAATCTTCCTCGAATTGATGATAGATAGTAGTGAGCGAAAACAAAATCTCAACAATTTTTGTCACATCGCAGATTTTGGGTTCGCGTTTAGCTTGGCGCCACAGTGCTCGGCTGCGCCGCAGAGACGAGAGATCTTCAGGGACCATCTTGACTCTGGCACTACTAGTGCGAGTTCCAGGCCTGGTTGACCTATCAGACCCTTGGATTGGTATGTCCGCTCAGTCAGCATCGACTTCATTGCCACGGCCTGTGAATTTGCAAAAGACCCCAAAAAGCATTCGCCGTTCTGTCTCTCAATGTCTATCAGCAAGCGCTTGATCATCGATCATGGGAAGCCTCTAATCCTGACCTTTGATGCGTTTGGGACCCTCTTCAGGCCGCGGGAGCCGATTGCCCGACTGTATGCGCAGGCTGCGCGAAGGCATGGTCTGACTGGCTTTACCGATGATGAAGTGGGAGAAGGGTTTCGCAAAGGTTAGAGGGGCTCAAATTAGGTCAAAGATAGCGGGCTGATAAGGGTGTCACGCAAGCGTACAAGGCTGAGTATGCAAAGCACCCCAACTATGGAAAAGCCAGCGGCATGAGCCCGTCTACTTGGTGGTCCAACGTGAGTCTCATAGTTCATTATGCAGGGTCTTGAGGGTGTCGTGCTACACCCTTGCTCGCCATTGGCGGATCGTCAACGCTCGGCCGTTACCAGTCTGTTAAAAAAGATGTAGGTCATCCATGGGACTTTAGCCCCTTATGCGACCAAGAACACATTGCCTGAAGCCTTGTCTTCGGATCTATGGGGCTTGTTTGGAACGAAACGAGGCTACGAATTGTTTCCAGACGTCATGGCATTCTTTGAATCTATTGTAAGAATCAAAGAGAGGAAGGTGTTCCCACACTTCACCACAGGCATCATTTCAAATTCGGATGATCGAATCCCGTCAGTACTTTCCAGTCTCGGCCTGCACATTAGCAGCAAGCGACATGGTATTGCCGTTGGCCCTGAGATGGATCCTCGCAACGGGGCCTTCAACATCGATTTCGTTGCTATGAGCTATGACGTCGGATTTAGCAAACCAGCTCCAGAAATCTTCAACGCCGCGCTCCACTTATCGGGCCAGAAGGTCCTCGCAGAAACTCAATTGATCCATGTGGGAGATGACATTGAGCAGGACTATCATGGTGCAGTGAACGCAGGATGGCAAGCCGTCATCCTTGAAAATCGTCGTTCGGAGGAAAAGGCAGCTGCCCCCGAAGGCATCGTACACCTACAGGATCTAGATGCATTGAGCCAAACGATTCTGTGATCTAGATCTGGAGTGGATGATGTGGCTGTGGTTGGCGGCTTGGGCGTCATAGTGGCGTTTAACATGCCGAGGCCCGCCCGGGTGGCAAGTTCGCCGCTTGATTTATATACCAAGACGAGGATCAACGTCTGTCACACATTTGACCTTCGCAATGCAGTAAAGATCAAAGAAGTGGACGAGAGCCCATAACTTCAGTGGCTTCGTTCAGCAATATCTCGAGCTCTACCGATAAAATCCATCAACCATTGCTATGGACATGTCAAGCAAAACCGCCATCCTGGGCATCGTCTTGCCCAGGATACCGCTACTCTCATGGACTGCATTGTGGCATACCCTTGGTCGGACTTCGACATGCGACAAATGGGATCTTCGAACAGAGCTAATCATTAAATTTCTTCGCTCGGTTCTCAGCTCTCCGAGTCCACGGGGAGCCTTAGCCCAGCAGCGCTCAACTCTTGTAGACCCAGGCATCAAAGGCAGGATATGGATATCCAAAGTTACTTTCCCTCCGCCACCTGAGGTGTATAGTGCCTCAGATCTGCTTTGCAAAGCCATTGATCAGCTAAAGGAGGATTATGCTGCCGTTTACGAAGTGCCTGCCGCTCTCCCCGTTGAAGCCGAATGGACTGGGTTCCGGCCGAACGTGGACGCTCAACGTCAACGACCAGATCTTTCCGAGCAGCAACATTACGAGAAGCTACAGGCAGACGTTCAGAACCCACTGACGATCTTGTACTTTCATGGAGGGGCTTACATTATGATGGATCCTGCCACCCACCGGGAACCCGTTTCAAAGCTCTGTCGCTTGACCGGTGGACGAGCTTTGAACGTCCGCTATCGACTTGTACCTCAGAATCCTTTCCCAGCCGCCTTGCTGGACGCTTTTGTCGCCTACCTGTCTTTACTTCATCCACCGCCAGGTTCTTATCATGAGCCTGTCAACCCCTCATATATCGTTCTGGCTGGCGATTCAGCAGGGGGCCATCTCTCAATTTCACTTATTCAGCTCCTGCTGCAGATCAATCGGGACTCAGTGAGGAGCAGACGCGCCTCCTTTGACTTTCACGGCAGCAAAATCTCTCTTCCCCTCCCATTACCGGCTGGCTCAGCATCTGCATCCCCCTGGCTGGATATGACGCATTGTATGCCCTCGGAGTTCAGTAACGGACGATATGACTACTTACCACCACCACTCACCAAGGAACGAGTCTCTAAGTGGCCCGCAGATACGATATGGCCGACCAAGCCTCCTCGTGGAGATCTTTTCTGCAACACCAATCTTCTGAATCACCCACTCGTGTCACCGGCCGGCGCAAAGGACTGGACAGGCGCTCCTCCCATCTGGATGGGGTATGGAACGGAAATGCTTGTGGACGGTGGCAAGCAGGTCGCGAGCCGGATGGCCAAACAGGGGGTTCAGGTTCAGTGGGAGCAGTGGGAAGCAATGTGCCATTGCTTTGGAATGGTGCTCTTGCAGACAGACATGTCAAGGCATTTTTTCAAGGATTGGGCCGAAGCAATCAAGGGAATGGTCGGCTTAGATTTGGCGGGTGGAGCGAGAACTTCTGACGGGGTACAGACGAAGGCCGTCTTGTATGAAGTCCTGGCATCCAAAGAAACAGGCAAAGAGACACCACTCGATCTTGAGACTCTGGCCGTTATGAGCGATGAAGAGGCAGATGCTCGGATGAAGTCTGCGGTTGAGGCCAGAAAGGATAACCCAAAGCTGGCCGAGCAAGTCACGCCGAAGTTGTGATTTTGGGGACTTTGAACAGGCAACGTTTTTCTATGCGTGACGCACGTGATCTCAAAGAGAGAAGCCACGTTGATTTCCGCCTTAGAGGGATTCGGACAGGGTTGTCCCCTCGCGCTGGTCCTGGAGACTGGCTAGCCTTCTGGAAGCAAGCTAGCTCTCGGTCCTCGTCGTCCTCTGCCCTTTGTCATGGACTCATGAGGTCAGACGCCAACCGCGAGTGCTGATTGGATGTTGCTATGCGCGCATGGCTCCCCAAAGGCCTTGACTCCTCCCTGAAAAAGGTTAAAAGCCAAATGCGACGGAACAAGTGGGGTGAGACCCTGAAAGGGAGGGCAAATGGTGGCCCAAGGGATGGTCTGCTCTCTGCAGGGTACGGACTACTTTCCAAGTGAGTAATCAGGCTGCTGCTGTAGTCGCTGCATCGCAATATTCTCCTGGCGTGTGACAGGGCGCGCGGGGTTCAGCGAAGGATTGAGGGGCAACGCGAATTCGCAGACGTGCAAAAGAAGGCCGCGCGCGACGTGTTCCATATCATTATCTTGGATACGAGAGACGTGAAGGGCAAGGCAAGCATGGGTGACCGCTTCTAACTTTTAGTTTCCAGGGTCCATCAAATTGAGATAGCAGAACGGGTGAACGAATAGTTGGAACTTAGGCAAAAAGCGCCCTCGGAAGGGAGATTTACCCAAGATCTCAAGAAAGAGAGGTAGCTTCCGACTCCGCCCTTTACTCAGCATTCGAAGCCACTCACTCTGTCGCCTTTTCGAGTTCCCACACTGTAAACCACTTTCTGTACAAAAACATCAGACCGCGCCCCATTTCACATAATCGCCAAACCGCTCGTTGCCTGTTCCACGTTTTCCTCTTCCGATCCTTTTCCCGGCTAGATTGCTAGTGGAGAAAGGGACGTTGAAGCCGCCTAGCTAGTCAACAATAATAATAGGTAACAGTCTGGACTGGAATCCCATTGGTCATCGGCCGCGTTTCAAGCACACCAGTGACACTAACTCATCTTGTCACTGAAAAAGCAAAACGCTCCTTAACCTGAGGGAAAACGTTCACCGGGAATCTGAGTCAAAAAGCAGAACCTTGAGCTCATAGCTTTGGGTCCAAGCCGTTTGGACTGTGCTCACCAGTCTCGAATCACCCACCCACCAACTCCCGTCGCATGCCATCTTTTGCGCGAATAAATAACCAACAAGCGAAGAAGACGCCCTCTTTGAAAAAGTAAAAGGGAAAAAAGGGAAAAGGGGGTACGTGGGTACTCGAGAATTGTGCATAGAGCTAAGGCTGCATTCCGTTGGACATCTCCTTGCTGGTCTAGTGGCCCCGCGTAGCCCAATAAGCAATCTGCGTCACGGCAGATCATCCCTGGATTCGCATTCTTTGCAACAAACAATCCAGAATCCCAAAATCCGAAATTCCTTTTCTCGCCTTGTCATACATCACCACCTCCTCCTCGTCTCCTCGCGCTTACGACAGCCCACCCACCTGATATCACAGCCCTCGAAGAATACAGCGCCCAAGATGCCATACGATACCCGACGAAAGTCGCTGTCGTTGCCTTCGCTGGGAATCCAGTTACCTAGCACCTCCCGAGCTCACCGCCCTTCCGTCTCCAAAGCCTCACCCACGCAAGAACGCCCCTCCCCACCTCAAGCACCTCCCTCGAAGAAAGTCAAGCGATCGCATCCATCCCGATCATCGAGTCCTACTCAAACGTCTCGACCTCGATCATCTACATCCTCCTCGGTCACCAAGAATGTCTCCTTCGCGGAGAGACCCAAGAGCAGTGGCAGGAATGCATACGAGAATACGCCACCATCATCGCCGGAGCCATATGGTCACGGCAAATATGATACGGTTGGAGTAAATGATGATATTGTGGTCGGAGTCATACAACAGCTGGAGAAGACGGGGAATCGACCGCATATGATCAAGGAGCTGGCAACGGTGTTGTCCAGCGTCAGCGATGCAGTATCCAGGTGCGCAACCGTTTCCACCCTCATTCGAGACCCTTGGACTAATCTCACCAGCTCTGCAAACCCTGGCGCACTTCTATCGTCTCGTCTGGCAGCCTACCTCAAGCGACCAGGCTGGTCGGCACTCTCACCTTGTCCCATTGAAAAGGAACTGACAACCGTTCATCCTCGCAAGATCTATTATTCCCTCACGACGAAGCCTCGACAACCCCTGCCCACCGATTCCTCCGACCTCTTCACCTCAGCTCAAGCAGGTGGCAAGGGTGGCAAGCGCATCATCTCTCCGAGCATCAGCAGTGCTAGCGTGGACGAGGATGCTGAAGCGGCAGAGGAGAGGAAACGCGATGCGCTCAGTCCGAGCCCTGAAGTTGACCTTTCGTCGCATGCTATCGAGGGTGCATCTACCAATCACGGGATGGACTTTGTCACCCCATCGGCATCCGGCCCCTCTTTTTCCGCCCGATCCAGTATGAGTCGGGAGAATTCCAACGCGATGGCCGACGGGATGCTTTCGCATAGCCAACGAGCAGCGAGTCCACCGCTGGAGAATGAAGAACGTGACTTCACCGTCCTTGCTCGCAGTGTACGCATGCGTGGCATGAGTCTGGATGATCCCAGTATGCGACCAACCATTGAGATCACCAACGAAGCGCTGAACGAGGACAATGAAGAAGACAAGGCCAAATTCAACCGAGAAGCTGCTGAAGCGCTCTTCGGCAGCAACAGCCCTCAGATCTTAGGCCCATCCATTGCCAACAGTCCGCTCGCAAAACCAGCACACTCTCGTGAAGAACAGAGAAAAGAAGAAAATCTGTCCAAGAGCCCGACCATGGACGAAGACGTGGTTATGCATGAGGAGCCCGTCATGTCCATTCTCGGAGACAGCGGGGCCGGATTGACCTGGGACACACGCGAGCCAGAAGACATACAGATTGAAGATCTTGATGATCTGTTCGATTCTACTTGTTGATGTATTGCCCGATTTGATGGAGCGGAATGCCTTTGATGGAGACGGGATATCATGGGGCAAGGATTGCTGCAAGCTTGATTAGACTGATACCCCCCTCTGCTCTTTTGATAGACCAGAGGAAGAAACATCCCACCTACTTTTTGTGTACATACAGAATAGCAACAAACTCAGACTGACCGCTTGACTTGATCGAGCTCTTATGATCCGGAACATTCTCAAGCCGTGGGTTTAACATACTGGACGGTGTTGACGATGGTAACTAGGACAAACCTCTTCTTCCCATTCCTGAGGACATGCATAGAATGTTGCACCGATTGGGTAGATTTGTTAGATGGGTCTGAGCAGATGCTCCACTCTCTGATGGACATGACTACAATCCGGGCGTCGTGCCAAGCGTTACAGCGTGCCTCGTGAAGCTGCATGAGTGATTATGAACAACAAGAACGATTGGTCCAGCCGTTGGAGTCTTGGCGAGAGCCGCCGCTAGTGGAGTCGCACTTTTACTCGCTCATCACTTTTTTCCCCATTTTCCCCATTTTCTACCTGCCAAACCCCCATCCATATCTCACCCAAAACATACCTCCGTACACCTGGTCAGTCGCCATAGTAGGATCTATCAATCGATTCCGGATCTCTGGGAGACTGTGATATTTCCATCATATACTGCCGTCCACGAGCACGCCCTGTCGCTACCTGTCAGCTATCTATCCATCCTTCAGTCTCACTGCGAGACTGATATCCGAGCATCTCCATCATGAGCGACCCCGTCTCTGCAACACGTCTGTATCTGGGCAATCTCCCTCGCGATGGTACGCTACCTTGTGATTGACGTGACCCTCCTGTGCACTGGTGCTCGATGCTGGGCTGGCAATGTTTTTCCGGAGGCTTCAGGCTGTTGTTTCTTGCTCTTGCTCAGGGACTGGGGATCACTGGGGACTACTGAGGATGGATCTCTTCTGCACTTGGCCCATCAGCTATACATCTCGTGGAGGGACTCTCGCTGACTGAAAGCTTCACGGGAGTGCAGTCACCAAGGAGGACGTCACCAACTTCTTCACCGAAGGCCCAGGCACCATCAGCGAGATCAAGCTTATGAATGGCTTTGGCTTCGTGGAGTACGAGGATGCCGCGGATGCCCGGGACGTGGTGCCTCGTAAGTCGTCTTCATGGGGATCTTGCACCTCGTTCTGATACTGACGGCCTCCATCACAGATTTCCGTAAGCATACACTTGTCAAATCCTCCACAAAATGCTAGGAATCCGAGATGAGGAAACGTGTTCTAACCTCCAAACCCCCGATTTGCATAGATGGCATGGACATGAAGGGCCAACGCGTCACCGTGCAATTCGCTCGCGGCTCTCGTCCCCGCGACTATCCCATGCCTGATCGAACCCACCCTCGGCCCAGACGCACCGCTTTCCGCCTGTCCATCACTGGTCTCCCGGGGGACACTTCCTGGCAGGTTAGCTCTCCTCTCGTTGTCTGATGCTCGTGGTCTGGATCTTTCCTATCTTGAAAAAGAGTGCGGGCTCCCCGAGGTGCATCCTGCCGGCTCTGTAGTCCCTCGCGCGTTTGGAACGGGAGGCTTTAGTGTCTAGCACGGGTGGTTATCATGTCTGGCCTTCTCGCTCCCTTTCAGGTCTTCATCATGTCTTCTCTGTTCCGGGTCTGGTACGGGGGTTTGCTTCTGCGATCTGGTGCCTTGTAAAAGCTTTGATAGGTCGGCGCCACTCCACTCTGCGCTTCTCTCCTGCGACTGCCGTTTGTCTTGCTGGGGAGGAGAAGCCCCTGAGATATGCTCCATGCCCTGCGTTTCTCGGTCTGGCGGGGAGCTGCTTCTCTGTCGTTCTTGCTCTTCGTGGGAAGCTTTGGGACCTGTTCTACTGGTGGCCGCCGACTTACCTGGATCTTAGGATCTGAAAGATTTCGCTCGGCGCTCGGCACTGGATGTGGTCTACTCTGAAGTCGGCCGTGATCGTGATGGCAAAGGGTTGGTGTCCTTTCCACTAATCGTTGTATGGACATCACTCATACGGATCCAGATTCGTCGAGTTTGAAACAGCAGCAGATCTGAAAGTTGCCACTGACAAGCTCGATGGCCAAGACTTCAAGGGCAGCAATGTCCACTGCTTCGCTGATGTATTACCTAATCCCTCCTCTCCTCAAGGCCCCCAGCTGTGACTGACCACCTCACCAGATCCAAGACGAGATTCCCGGCCGCAATGATCGTTACCGCTCGCGATCCCCTCCACCATTCCGTCGCGGCGGCTATCCTCCCAGTCGAGGCTACGATGACTACCGTGGTCCCCCGCCCCGCCGCGGCTACACCCCACCCCGCGAAGACTACCGCCGTCGCTCCCCTCCCCCACGCGACTATGACTATTCTCGCGGCTACCGCTCTCCACCCCCGCGCGGTCCACCCCGTGGCCCTCCCATCGATGAACCCTACCCGCCCCCCCGCGGCGGCTATAGAGAGCCCGACCCATACGGCGCTGCACCTCCCCGACGAGGCGGGTATGACGATGGATACGGTGGAGCCAATGGATATGATCGCGCACCTAGGAGGACACCACCGCCTCCCAGGGGTTATGGCGGATACGACGAGCGCATGCCGCCGCGATATTGGTGAATCCATCCTTTTCTACCCTCCACTTCTTTTTACGACCGGCGCAGGCTCCGCTTCTTTGAAGGGGGTCATTGGCTTATTCGTATAGACCGCCTTCCCAACCACCTGCTTCAACATTGGGGGAAAGTGACAATCGGAGTTGAGGAGAGCTGAACGAGTCGTTCTGCTACTGGATGAGGATTCCGTTGAAATGAGCTATCGAGCCGGAGTTGGTGCTGGAACGGCATCCCATAAGTCCCTTTGCAGGTCGATCGGTCGGATCATGGGAAGGCGAGGGACGAAATGCATCTTCCCTTGCTCAGGACTTGGGCGATTCACGGTATGTTGGTCTCATGTCTGCCATACTTTTTGTTGTAAAAACAAGTCTCATCGTGCGAAACGGCGAATGTCATCACGATAGCGCGACCGAAAGGGGGGGGAAAGAGGAGGAACAGGCATCCCCTCCATTCTTTATTCAGGCCATAAGTTACCTCACCAGGATGGAACGGGCGGCTCATCTAAAAGTCCTTTGTGTAGAAAAAGAATGGAGAATAATTCGAATCAAAATCCACCCAAAAAAAAAAAAAAAAGATTAATTGCTCTCGCTTTTCTTAGCCCACCATACCATCTCACATCTCGTTCCCCCTGACCATATCATTCATGCAGAAGAATCACTCCAGTATCCCTCTTCTCGCATCATCTCCACAAGTACATCTGCCCGGGTGGGACTTACCCACCCACGCAGTCAGCCCTCCTCACCCTTCCCCCATCGGTGAATCTTGCACGCACGTCCTTCCAGCATGCGCACACGCGTCCCTGGAAGCACGACCACCTTAAAAAGTATCGGCTGCGCGGCGGGTGGGAGCTTGTGCTACGAACCTCGCTTCTCTCCCTTCCTCCCCTCTTCAGCTCGCTTTTCCCTCCCTTGACTTTCCCTTCCTGCACTTTTCAAGCCCACCATGAAAAAAAAAAACAGTATACCATCCTTACCCATCCTCTTCTACTCGAAAGGAGTAGTTGATCCTGCCAATTCTGCCCCCCCTCTCTGCTGGTAAGGAAGGGGTAGCGATAGCGATGGGGGTTTCAGAGGCGTTTTGTGGGGGCCGCTGCACCTTGTCTGCTTGCCTGCGTGATTGCGTGTCGGTCTGCGCGCTTGGGAGGGTTGGGGGATGCGTTCGGGGGGGGGGGGGGGGGGGGGGGGGGGGGGGGGTTTGGGTGGGGGGAGTGGGGAGGGGGGGGGGGGGGGGGGGGGGGGGGGGGAGGGGGGGGGGGGGGGGGGGGAGGGGGGGGGGGGAAGAAGGGGGGGGGGGGGGGGGGATGGGGGGGTGGGGGGTGGGGGGGGGGGGGGGGTGGAGGGGGGGGGGGGGGGGTAGTGGGGGGGGG
>PEKF01000093.1:0-73709 GCA_003073195.1 Ramalina intermedia
AAGGGGGGGGGGGTGGGGAAGGGGGGGGGGGTGGGGGGGGGGGGGGGGGGGGGGGGGGGTGGGGGGGGGGGGGGGGGGGAGGGGGGGGGGGTGGGGGGGGGGGGGAGGGGGGGGGGGGGGGGTGGTTGGGAGATGGGTTTGGGGGAATAAGGGGGGGGTGGTCGGTGTGTGTGTGCAAGGGGGTGGGAATTGGCGTGGGCGAGTGGCTGGCGATGTGGTGGGCTTTGGTGTGGTCCGAGATTGTGTTGGGGGAGGAAAGAGGTTGGGGGGTTTGGAGTTAGGATGATGAGAGATGGAAAATGGAAAATATTTGTTGTGGATGGAAGCTTGGGCGTGCCAAGACTTTGGTTGTCGTGTGTTTATCGATAAGGGTTGAGGTGGATTTGATAAGATCACTCGGTTTGCCTTTCGATGATTCTGTTCTGCTGTCAGATGGCTCAGCTAGATGATTGTTGACAGGATAAGAATCTGATTTGACGCTCTAGGTAGAATTGAGAGCTGGTATTGTTGCAGACTTTGGGGAATATATACAATTCTGTCAGATGCTACACATACACAACGCTCTCGCATGCCATAGACATAGCCCAACCCCTTGCTTACTTTTTCATTTCATTTTCAAGGGATACTCCACACTCTCAATCTCCTCCGGATATTTCATCCCATTCTGTTCCCTCACCTCATCCATCATCTCCATGATCAGCACACTCTCCTCCCACCCTTCCAGCCTCCCCTCCTTCCTCCCCTCCATCAAGGCAAATCCACACTCATCCGCCTCCCAGAACATGCCCTGCCCTTCTCCTTCCGGCTGCATATCTCCCCCAAACCCATTGTACCACCCACTCCCCTTCCCCGGCCCCGGCTGCGGCCACTGCTTATCCTCACACGTGCCATCCGCCAGGATGAGCCTCGTCTTCGTGGGCCGGTAGATGGGCGGCCACACCTGCACCTCTCCCTTCTCCCCCTGAATCCTGACCGCCGGCCCACTCGTCCCCTTCCCATCCACATCACTATCCACAATCATGGACGTCGTCGCAATCCCCTGCACATCCCCGCCACTGCCCCCACCATTCGGAAAGTTCATCAAGATGGCCGTATCCGTGTCCGCCCCCGTGGGGAACTTCTTCATGCTCGATCCCACCACACTCGGCCGTGCCCGTTTCCCCCCGGTTTGCGTCAGGTACAGCGTCTGGAACAGCCAGGTCAGAGAATAGATGCCCAGATCCAGCAGCGCGCCCCCTGCAAGGTCCATGTTCACCATCCGGTGCTTGCCGTCCGCGTGCTTGTTGTACGGATCCCCCGCCTTGTCGTTGGCGGCCGATACCCGCGTGAGGGCGCCCAGCTTACCCGAAGTGATGAGCTCGCGCACGTAGGCCGAGATGGGGAAGTACCGCGTCCAGACGGCTTCCATGAGGAAGAGTCCCTTTTCTTGGGCTTTTTGGACGAGCAGTCTCGCTTGCGCCGCGTTCGTTGTGAACGCTTTCTCGCAGAGCACGTTTTTCCCCGCGTTCAGGCAGAGCATCGTGTTTTGGTAATGGTGCGAATGGGGAGTCGCCACGTAGATGATGTCGATGTTCGGGTCATTGACGAGGTCTTCGTAGGTGCCGTATGCTCGGGCAGATGATGGGGCGTCGACATCTTTGAGGAATTGCTCGGCGCGGGATTTGGAAGAGGAGGAAGCGGCGGCCTCGACGGTGTGGGTGAGGTTGGTGACGTTGCGGGTTTTCGGGTCGACGGTGAGGTCTTTGGCGAAGGATTGGGCGATGCCGCCCGTAGCGAGAATGCCCCAGCGGAGGGTGAGATTTTGTTTCGACATGGCAAAGGGAAAGAGGTGATGCTGAATGTGAGAGAGGGATCGAAGAGATTTGTAGAAAATATTATTGTGATTGAGGAGTAGTGAATGAACAGGGCGATTCGTGTGGGGAAACGGCGGTATCGAATGCTACGTCATCCTGCGAAAAGCCAATTCGTGAACTCGGCTGTTGCAGCGGCTGGGCTGGAGAGCGGAACATCCTTCCGCTGCCGCTGTCGGCACTCGGCAGCCCCGCCCCAGAATCGGGTGAATTATTAATGCGATCTCGGTTATGCACGGATTGACCAGTAAGACTAAGGCACCAACGGCATAGTGAAGATGAAAATCTTCACTACCAAGCCAAAGCTTGAATAATCAATGGCGGAATATGGCAAGACTTGTTTACAAATTTTCAATCCATGAATCATATTCGATAATTGGGAGAGAATGATGGGATATAAAAGGGGCAGTTGGTCCACTTCCATCATGTCTTTTTTTTTCATCCTCGCCAGATATAACATCCCTTGAAGAGAAGCAAACAGTCAATATTACATTCCTCCACACAGATACCAGACAAGCTACTTCAATCAGTTGAAACCACTTGAAGCACATCAAACCTTTTCGACCAACACCGCAGCACTCCTCACAAATCTTCTTCAAAAATGTCCGACGCTCTCATCCTCGGCTACCTCGCCCCCAACACCACCACCAACAACAACAGCAAACGCTCCAAGCCATCCTCCTCTTCTTCATTCGACAAGACCAACTCGCCGCGCACCGCATCATCTCCATCCAACAAGCGAGGCTCCGCCGACAGCGGCCGCAAGTCCAGGTGGTCGGGGGTGCCATGGTATTATCAGAACCTGCCTCATAAGTGGACGTAGGATTGACAGATGGAATTGGGAAGAAGGAGTTGTTGTAAATAAGCGAGCGGGTTTGGTCGTTTGTATATAATTGCCGAAGGAGGAAAGGAGGTAATAATAAGGTCGATTCACAGACGTGTTATTGGATTGGTAATTAACGTCGATAATGGAAGGATTTACTTTAGCCTCTGATCAAGCCATTTTGCTTTCTTGTCATACTAGCTCTCATTTTCTAGCAAAGGTGTCCTTGTGTTTTCAATACTTGCATCCTCTGCGAGCCTTTGCTGTTGTCTTTCGTCTATCAGCACACATCCTGCGCCGCTCAAGCGCATCCCGTTCACTTCTGACACACAAAGCTCGTGAGGTGATCGCCCACATCCGCAGCGTTATAGTTCCTCAAAGCGCCAGTGCCCGGGTATAGGACCGTGACATCGTCGCCAGGGGTGCATGTGTCTGCATAAAATCTGGGTCACCTCCTCAGCTTGGGTCTCCATTCGTCCCAACACATGCACAAGGGACATGGATGATGACGTTGGTCTTACGCTGTGAGCTGGCACACAACCCCCTGATCGGGGCCGGAAAGGCCGAAAGAGTAGGTGTGGTGATAGCTGTGTTTCCCCTCCAGAGTCAGTCCGTCTTCTTTCTTTGGATGGGGCTGGCACATGATGGGGAGAGAGCGAGATACATACAAAGGAGATTTCAGCTCGATGCACTGGTTGAATTGCTGCTTTCTCGCCCCGCAGGTGCCGGTGTAGTTGTCTCCTGTGCAGAGGTAGACCTGCATGTTGTCAACCTAGTCAAGCTCTATCTCGCCGATCTCTGGGCTGGAGGGGCCTTACATAGTTGCCAAGGATGCTTTTCTCCAGGGTTTTGGTCTCGCTAGAATTGGTGTTCATGCGGCGGAGAATTTCGTCGCGGGTGATGGGCTCGAAACCAGGGGGCAGAGTGGAGGGGGCGGGAGTTGCGTTGGTGGAGGACGCAAGGAGGAGGAGGGCTGTGGTAAAGTTTGCGAGGGAGAACATTGTGAGATGCAGATGTGATGACTGCCCCTTTGGAACGATGGAAGCACAGCTGAGGGACTGAAGAAATCGTTGATGGGAGATATGAGAGAAGGAGGAAGGGTGTATTGGGATTGAAAGTAGAGTTGATGGAAGCAGGTTTGAGTCTGGATGCCAAGGCATGACATGATTTGACTCACGTGTTCAATAAGAAGATATTTTACTTCGGGAAATGACCAAAGAAGAAGGCGCAGAGGAGAAACCCTAACACCATAATGATCGCCATTTTGAGGCTCCCATAACAGACACTTGACGCCCGGATCCCCTAGGATTAGTCAGTGTCTAATGTGAATAAATTCAAGGCTGGTGATCACTTGGACTTCTTTCTCCAGCGCAGGCAATGTTGTTAACCTCGTGCTCCACGTCCTTGATCGAGCATATTGACTGGTAATTATCATCTTATCTTACAGTAAAATTTCAGCCATAAAATCCTGATGGCTGTCGTATTCGGGGCTTCAGAGTCTAGAAATACACCTCTCCATCGGGCCAGTTGAGTCCTCTCTAGGGACCACTACGAGTCCCGCGTGGCTGTGTTTTGTGACTAGATACACACAGTGCAAGAGGGACTTCCCTCAATTCTCCTTTGCGATTAATGTGGTGAGACTGTGAGAGCGATAACCAAGGCGAGTGTCCTGTAGCAACGCCTACATCATAGTTGGTTATCTTAATTATCTTGACAAAGGCTTACATCATTGTAAATCAACAAGAGACTGACTGACAGGTTGCAGCCAATCTACACCCAAATCCTATCGTTTTCACAATGGGATACGCAGCTTGATAGTCTTGATAGTAACCAGGTCCTCAGGCTAATTACATGAGCAAGGCCAAAGTCATTTTTATGGTGAAGTCCTTGCGGTGATTCATGGTGCCAAGCGCAGTCAACATCATGGTAGGCAGAATTTGAGGCTGCGAAGAGCGAGCGAGAGACTGTCCTGGTTCAATGGACCTATCATCAAGAAGCGGCGGGCTCACAACTTGGTGCCAAACCGATCTCACCACCGCTATTCTTGAGACACATCGTGAAAATATGAAGTCGCCCTTTTCGTTGACGCTCGAGCTGGTACGGACCATGTATTGCTTCGGTGAGGATGGATTGATTGAGGAGGTGTTTCAAGGCCGGTGACTGGCGCCAAGCGTGGAGACAGGCTCAAATCCCAGGACATCGACATACCTATCCTAGGCACGTTCCAACATCAGGTTCGTCAACCATGTTCATCAATGCTTCTATCAACCAGAACAAAGATTTTGGGCATATTTAAATGTCAGGATTAGCGCACCAATCAGAAGCGCCGTTCGGGAAGGGTGGGTGGTGTGGGCACTAGGCACGCCCCTTGACAAGGCGGCTAGAAATGAACACACCCGTCGTCAAGCTCGAAACAACAGATTTGTTCGCCGGACCCGATTGACTGGGGAGTGGGATCCCAAGGACGAATCGCACGTGTTCATACCTTTATCGGGCGGGATCTCAGACATACGAATCTCCCCAGATGATCCGTTTCATATGGCAGCTTGTTCCTTTAAAAGAATGATGATAATTGTTCAGCAGCAAGTCTTGTTCGTCCATCTTCATCCACAGATTTGTCTCTTTTTGTGATTTCGGAGTCGCGAGTCGACTTGTTCTTTCATTCATTTTGCATGTATCTTGTCGGTCCTTGCACATTCTCACGCTCATTGAACCCGTTGCAATTCTTTATTTCATAACCAATTTTCAGCCTCCCACTTTCACCACAGAAGAAGTCATAGACTCCCCACATGATGCATAGCTCAAGTCTGCTCTATCTCGCCTTTCTGGCTCTCGTAGACACTGTGCTTGCACTTCCCGCGCCTTCGGACTCAGAGAGCTGTGTGGCCGAAGGGGACGACACGAATAACACGGCCGGCTATTCGTACGATAAGCTTCCTGTTGGCATCACCGTCGTATCGAATAATGCATCCGTTGGCTTTCTACAGGATACGACCGGTCAACCTACATTGCAGGCTCCTCAGCCAGCGGACGTCGTGCCCGACGACGCCGCTCACTATCAGCCGTCATCTCCCATAATGGACATGAAAGACTTCAGAATCTGGCATGACAATGTGAAGGATAAGAACCTAGGTGGCAGCCAGAAGTGGATGGTAGTTGCTGCCGGAACATATGAATTCAGCAAGGGCACCGGTTTCCCTCTGGACTGGAACAACAACATGGCATTCAACGGTTTCACGGGCTGGACCCTCGATCTTCGCGGCTGCACCTTCCTCGAAACCCGCATCGACGGCGACAAGAACTATTCCGACCAGATGCTCTACATCAACAACAGCGATGATTTCACCATCCTCGGCGGTACCTTCTGGATGAACCAAGGGGTCGAGATGTTTTCGCAAGCGAAAATCGTCCAAGTAGATCCATCTCCAGGTGGTGGCGATGATGGTCATGTCACCGCCATTCTTCAAGTCGACGAGGGCTACAATGACGCAACCTGGAGCGAATCGCATGCTGCCGGTGAATACAACTGCGTCGACACCTCCGACCCCGACCACTACTACCGCCCCGGGTGCAACTTCCACTACCAGGACGGCCTCAAGGCCATCGGCAACAACCAATACCAATCCGGCTACTCCTCCCGCGCCGGCGTCAAGCTCGGCCAAACCCTCACGATCAAGGGCGGCCCCAGCAGCGCCGCCTCCGCCACCATGGAGTGCAACGGCGGCGTCCACTTCAAGGGCATGACGAGCAACGCCGTCTACTTCAACTACGGCGTCGGTCCCACGTGCACCAAGCGGCCACTCATCATCGAGGATTGCCTCATCACGAACCTGCCGGCCTTCAAGGGTTTTGCTCCGAGGGTGGATGGGCCGACCATGTCGTATGGCAATTATGGGAGTGCCATCTTCCAGGCGGATGGGATGCCGGATATCGATTTCCGGAACTCGTACTGGCAGTATACGGGCGCGCCGAGTGATTTGACGAGTATGGCGAATTATCAACCTCCTGAGGAAGCTTCGCGGCCGCTGTGAATTGGGTTCTGAAGTGGAGCTCTGGAAAGCGTTTCTTTCTTGCACAAAGTCGTTCCAGCAGATATGTTCTCTGTATATATTCACGACTGCAAAAGTCTCAAAATGACAAACGCATTTTTCGATGGTGGTTCAAATTCCGATCCTTGATTTTGCCCGCCAGCTCATATGCTTCAAAGGATTCTAGTGATCCTACCAACATTCTGACGTCGCCTCATTTCAGACAAGGATTCATTCGGCATGTCATCTGGCCGTGTCGAACAACGTAAGACACCCCTCAGAGCCTACGTCGAGCCTGGTGGATGGGCGATTTTGCCGTCAAGTTGCCGGAGCCGAGAAAATTGAGGCCCAGAATAATTTGGCGCCGCGATTCGGCACGTAATAGAACCCGGGCCCCCCTTCGCACAACGACCCCCGGGCTATCCTCGGGCCACAGATCTTCGTCAAGAAGCCCGGCCAATGATATATAAGCTCCGCCCTCCGAAAGATCGTTAGCGAACAAGACCCGCTACCGCTCCGCCCACCGCGGCCGCGAAATCTCGCCGTTGCTAACGTTGATGTTGTAACAGCGCTGATTTGGGGGGGAGGGAGTGGTGAGATGGAGGGATAGGTATAAAAGCGACGAAGAGCCGCTTCATAATTCGCCATGATCTCGCATTGCTTTTTCTTTTGCGGAGAGTCTCCCGAATTTCGGTCGACCGGCCCAGAAAAGCAAGCAAGCAAGCAAAGCAAGCAAGCGAGATGCCAACCGTCTCCACCACCATCACCATCCCCCACCCCCCCAGCGCCGTCTGGGCCGTCCTCACCGATTGGGACAGGTTCCCGGAGTGGAACCCTTTCATCGTCAAACTCACCGGACCACAAAAAGGTCTGGCTTTTCCCCTCTCCTTCCCCCCTTTCCCCATCCCCATACACTCTTACTTAAGGAGAGACCAAAACAGTCGGCGCCGCCCCCACCGTCACTATCAAACCCCCGAATAATAGCGCCGGCATGACGTTCTCCCCCACTATCCTCACTCTCGAGCCCGATCGCCATCTCGCTTGGCAAGGGAGGTTGTTCGGGGTCCCGGGCTTGTTCACGGGGGATCATCATTTCGTGCTTCACCCAACGACGGAGGGGGGGACGAGGTTCGAGCATTATGAGGTTTTCTCGGGGGTGGTGGCGTGGGTGCTGAAGTGGGTTGGCGATGTTTATGGGGATACGGGAAGGGGGTTTGGGGGGATGAATGAGGCGTTGAGGAGGAGGGTGGAGGCGCTGGGGGGAGACGGGGGGGGAGAGTGACCAAAAAGTCTGTAATGACAGGGAACTTCAGCTATGTAGAATTACGACGCTGGCTTTCCTTTTCCCGTCCTCCCTTCCATCATTAACTCATCACAGCTCGTCACGCATTCCTTATGTACGCCCTTCGGACCCCTTCATGATAAGTGCCTCATCAAGGCAACGCCATGAACACATTCAGTAACTTGCTATAGTTCGGCGTGCCCAGACCCGTCACCGGATCCCACCCGCTCACCGCAGTGAATCCCGCCGTTCCGCACCCTTGATTTCCCCCACTCGTGATATCATTCAGTGCCGTAGGGTTGGCATACAAGGTCGGATTGATAAAGCCCACAGGGCCCTTGCCGGCATTCGCGCGTTGCTCGTTGATCAGCGTGATGATCCCACCCACCGTGGGCGACGAGGCCGATGTCCCGTAGATCAACGTGATCTGGTTGTCGATGGCGACGACGTAATTGGCGCCGTTGGCGGAGATGTCCGGGTATCCGCGCACGGTCTGCGAGTTGTTGTACTGCGTGGCGCTATACGCGGGCTTGTGGTTCGCATAGTACGCCTTCACGGCCGAGGCCTGGTACGACGGCTGCGCGAACACGTTGCTGAATCCGCCGCCGGAGTAGATGACGGTCTCGCAGGCTTCCTCGGGAGCGGTCACACTGGCCCCCGGCACGATCTGCGTGGCGCCTACGGATGTCACGTATGGGCAGGTTCCCGGGAAGGAGGGGTTGAAGGTGCCGGAACCGCCGTTGTTGAGGGTGCCGCCCGCGCATTTGGCCTTGGTGCAGCATTGCCCGCCGTTGCCGGCGACCCCGTAGTCGCCTGAGGAATACAGAATCGTGGTGCCTTGCATGCCGAGTTTCATGTATCTGGAAGGGGAGCACGTGAGTTAGCTGGATAGCGGAAGGGAGTGTTAAGAGGATGAAGGACATACTCGTTGCATTGGCGGATTTCGTAGGCCGCGGTAAGATCTGCTTCGTTGGAACCGTACGAGGTGGAGATGACAGCTGCAGCTGTATACCTGCCGCAGTCGCGTGACTTGTAGCCTCCCGCGTTGGGGTCTGGGTATGTGGCGTCGCTTTCATAGGGTCAGCAATTGACGTCTTCACAATTCCCTGAAGGGCTTACAAGTTGGCATTATCACCACCTCCAGAAGTGCAGTACGAAGAATCAAGCGCATCCAGGAAATTGTTGAATGAGGCACCCTCAACAAGGTCTCCGGCTTGGTAGAGAGTGACTTTCTGTGGATAGACTTTTGGAAGGTCAGCTGAGAAAAGCATAATTACTGGGATAGAACTTGTACTTACCGATGGCAATCGCATACTCAAGATCAAGATCGGATTCGCCGTTGTAGTTGAAGCTTTGAGTCGTCGTCTGGTCGACACCACCATCGATGGAGTCAAAGGTTGGGGCAGTACCCGACGGGATTTGACGAGCCAGATTCGTATAAAATAGGTTGAGATCACCCTGCAAGTAAGCTTGTGGCGTATACTCGACAATGCCATATGATGACTTTGCGAGAGTTCCATTCGGAAACCCGTAGAGAGCACGAAGGCAGTCAGGAGTGACCATGGTATTGCATGTTGTAAGGGCAAAGGGTTGGGCAGCGTCCGGGCTAGCCCCTGGACCTTTGATGGTTGGCCCTTTCTTGGGCAAAAAGCCAGAATTCGGGTTTCCAGGCTTCAGATTATCCGGGATGTCTCGCTTCGCCTTGCGTTGTGCGGGATCTGTGGTGATCTTAGTATCGAAGTGGACGGTCGGCATGATGAGGTCGATGTGATCAGCAACGTGCTCTGGGACGCTGTATTCATCGCAGGCAATGTGTCTCTGCCCGGTTTGATGGGCAAACACTTTGTATTCAGTCCGTAGCAGGGCCTCAACTTCCGCGATGCTAGCTTCAAAGTTGAGCCAATTGCGGCCCCTGGCAAGGGATATGCGAGAGGCTTCAATGCCGGATTCCTCGAGCCACTGGTGGACTGCATCGATGTTCTCTTGCTTGGGGGCAAACAGTTCCACAATCTAATCCGAGATGTCAGTCTGACCTCCATTGTCAATCAAATGTCAAGACCGACTTCTTCGGGGCTCAGATGCTGTCCAAACTTCTCACTGGTTGGATCTGAGACTTGTGTCAAGATCTCATCACCAAGCTCGATGTTCTTCTCCTTCAAGCCAATGCGCATGGGCAGCTTGATCCGGCCATCGGGCTTGAGGCGGTCATCCGCAGCCCAACTAGACTGACCACTGCGTTGTTCAAGAACCACATGATTGTTGGTTGGAAGTGCTGAAGCTAAGGCTGCCACGAAGGCAGCAGCTACTATACTTGTGAAAAGCATCGTGCGATTGTACTGCTCGAGAAGACGGTGAGATCTGATGAGGAGAGGATCCAGAGGGGTTTATATATCCAGTGTGAAGCAGACTTTGACCGCTCTGCCGGCCAAAGCATCTGGAAATGACACATCGAATCACCGGATAGATGGCCATCCTCTTGATGATGTACGGTTGAGTCCCAGAAGGGCAGGAGACGATATGTTTGGCTAATGAAGATGAGTCGTGTGAGGGTTGCTTTCGATTAGATTGTCCTAAAGAAACGGCAAGTTCACCATAGAGCTTGATCGTCCTTCTCTTTTGAGACAAGCGACACTGATCCTTGCTCAAATAGACGACCTCTGGCGATTGACGGGGCCAAGCTGCAGCGTAGATCCTCTTTCCTGGGTTACGAGGAAGGGGTGAACCTGACATTGTTCAAGCTGCACCTGCATTGTTCGCACAGGAGCAGGGATCCCCGCTGACTTGCGTACCTGGTTGAACTGGGGACAGATTCCCTGATAGCGTTAGGCTCTGATTGGGACAGCGAATGAAGAGTCATCCCGTCTCTTGATTCGTTGACGTGCGGAGAGACACGACCAGGGTATTGCCTTGTGGGCCAAAGAAATTTCAGCGGCTACAAGGCAGAATGTAGCTCATCCTTGGCGAGAAAAGCCTATCGAGTCTACATACAGCTCACAGCTGACAAGATCCCACGGATCCAACAGCGCTTTGATCAAAAGGCGAAGGTGGAGGTGTTCTTGTGGGGCGACGGTGTGTAAACCAGCCTCACTAGACATGGAAACTCAAATAGCGTAGGAGAAAGAAGCGAGGAGGTCAGGAGAATGCCGTTGCTACTGTGTACGGCCTTGACGGCTTGACGGCTCGCAGCAACTTGCTTGCCTCTGTGGGTCCGGGGGAAGGGCCGCTCCGATAAGCTCATGATCGCCTGATCAGGACCAGTCCAAGTCAACCAGACGTGGTGAAGCTGGAGAGTCCGGTGATTGCGCTCTTATTTTGTATGGTTGCATGATCCATTACTCCATTAGGCCCCTGCAGTGCCACCCTATGCTTATCTTTTGCCTTATCCGACCTGCACTTGGCGGCTGTGTGCCTGGCATGACCCTAGCGAGAAACGGGAAGGTCCTCGGGAACAAAGGGTCCGCGCTTTCTGTAGCTTGCCAAGCTTGCTCACTTGCAGGCTGGCACTTGTATGGCTGGAGCTTGATAACATTTTTGGCCAACTGCTCAAAATGAGCTTGTCTGCCGAAGCTTGTTGGTTGCTTTGGGGGCTCGAGAATTCTCATGACCATCAGGCTCGCAAGCCCTCTGACCATCCGTGCTCCAGAGGGATGAAATGCTTCAGGAATGTGAGTCGAATGATCCCGTGTCTGGTAGCGGCTGTCGATCCTAATCTCGTGACGAAAGAAACGAAGGTTTTAGACTGGCTCTTGACAACCTCTCACGGACGTCCAGTGCCGGCAATCCGATAGAGGCCATCTGACGAAGCTTCTGTGTCCTCCGTACTGCTCACAGCGATCTTCCACACTCGAGCACCTTGTGATCGAGGAGATTCATGATCGCGCACCATCTCTTTCTTGGTATCTACGCCTGGTGCGGAAGGCGAGGGAAGAAGAGAAGGAAAAGATTTGTGAGGGTGGGGTGGCAAAACGAGCTGAGGGGCGCACTGGAGGGTAAACGCTCGTGCTGATGGATTTGGATGTGCGATCTACCATGTACAATGGGCCAATAGCTTCCAGGGCGTTTTGTGCAATTGTTGCCAGATTGCTCCGACTAATTCCTAGGAGTCTTCCTTGGTCATACCCAGAGTCGGATAGGATCTATTCTCCGGCTTTTTCTCTTCAGAGCTCTCGGGCCAACTGCAATAACTCGTCCCCAAAGGCCGGATGTTTGCCCTTTTGCCCGGGATAGGTCGACTCCACCATGGGGTGCAGCATCTTGTCATTCAACATCAATTGGCCAGCGAATTTCGATCTACCTTTGGCATCCTCCCACTGCTCTTTCTCATAGGATGACAAGTCCTTCAAATCGCAGTCGACTCTATTCGCGATGCCTAGGGTCCGGCCCACGAAGTCCCACATGAAATACACCTTGTTCTTGCTTGCAGCAGGGGTCATGTACGTCTGCTGCAGGTTCGAAGCCATGGCTTCGTGATGGGCGAGTTTGTCTAGAAGGACAGCGAGCTTGGTAACGAGTTCATACCATTCAGGCGCAGAGCCTTCAGAGGGTTTAGGGTAGGGCAACGAGGTCAAGTGTTTGGTGAATTCTTCACGAGTGGCCACATTCGGATCCATGATAAAACAGACTGCAATTGATGAGGCGACGTTTGACGCGGCTTTTGGAAGGTTAGGCTGAGGTGAAGGTGGTGGTGAATGAGAAAAGTCCACAAATCGATCCAGGGGGAGGCAGACTTTTGTAAACACACGCTGCCGCTTTACGTCATCGATGACATAATGCAAGCTAACCTTCAAATAGACTGGTTGAAATTTCTGCCTTTAGACTGTCACAACAGGATAGAGTATAGTCACCGACTCATAAATATCATTGATGCATAGTTCTGTGAATGCACAGCTTGCAACTGTGCTTTAATGGATGCATGATCGTGATGATCGAGATGAAAGCGCACTTCTCGTGTATAAGAATCAAGGAGGATTTATGAAGGAATTTTTGTGAATGGCAACTGACTGGACTTGCCCAGTCAGATCGTTGAGATCGATGAGCCCAAGATCCAATAGTCTTCATACGGCCATCGAGATGTTGCGGTAGTAATTGGTCAAATGTCGACCAGCAGCGATCTCACAGCTAGAGAGTCGAGCACTCTTCGGCGAAATGGCAAATTGGCGTCATGTGAACCCTGTAGGAAGTCGAAGTTGAGTTGTGACCACATTAGTCCAGTATGTGGACGCTGCCAGAGGAGACGCCAGCCTGGCCGTTGCGTCTACCACCCAGCGCCCATGAGTAAGATCTTGCAGAGGAGACCGAATGAGAAAGAGGATCCTGAGCCAGGTTGGGAGGCCACGCCTTGTGATTCTCAAATTGACAAGCCCGATCCTGTTCAAATTGAGACGGAGAACCTTCAAATCCCGCCTGCTACGGCTGGCTTTCTTGGTTCGACAAGCTTCCAGGCTGCCTTTGACTATAGCAAGACTGATGAGATCGACGTAATGCATCAAAACAGCAACGCAAATATTCGAGGAGTCTCGGCTTCCACCAAAGCGCCCAGTCTCGAGTCTCAGACTATCCGGGAAGGAGCCGAAGTCCTCGCCGTTTTCATGTCCATGGCGCCCCACCTGAAAAGCCTTGACCGATGGTACATCTTGGAAGAAGTTCCCGATGCCGGCACCTACGTCCGTGAGTGTGTAGACTACGTGAGGGAACAAAGTATCAATGGGTCTCCGGAGGGTTTGCTTATGCTGGCCCACAAGATTGCAACGAGGACCGCCAATCCGTCACCCTTTTACTTCAAGAGCACTTTGCGGGACTTTCTGAACTTCATCTCCGGGGATCAGTTGTGCTGGGAGCCAATAGGCATTATGCTCGAAATGGCAGGTCTGAGTGCTTTGGTTGTGCATGAAGTGAGAGACCTCGATGATCATCAAATGGACATCGATTGGCTGCAGATGGCTCGTACATTCTTTCAAGCGGGATCAAAGTGTATCCAATTTTGTAATGAATATGGCCATCTCAACGACCTGGGGATGAATCTTATGATCATCGATCTCGTATTGCATGCTCAGATCAATGGCGATGCAGGTCTGCCATCACCTATCGCCCTTCTGATGAACTTACTGATTGGTGTAGACTATATGAGCTGGCGGAAGCTGGGAGGTATGACTCTTGCTCTTTCTCACAGAGGCATCGCTCATCTTATCCCCAGATGTGACCGCTGCAATTTTTGCTCTTGGACTACATCAAGAGCCTAATCCCAATGCTGGACATCCCTTTTTCATGTGCGAGTTGCGCAAGCGTGCCTTTTGGCTCGGTTTTCTGCTGGATAAGAACATCGCGACCTTCTTCGGACGACCGCCTTTGATCAACAGCAAATTCTGCTCCGCCATTCTGCCATTGGACCTACCTCTTGAAGCTCTCGGCCTCACGGGAGATGACATGGCTAGACGTCTCGATGAGTTGGATGCGGATGGCTGGCATCCTGGGAAGACAATCAACCGATCGACCCTGATTCGCAGCACTTCAATTTGTCAAGGTGTCCGAGAAAAGGCCCTTGAGCTTTCACTTGGCCCGAACAACGACCAGCTCGAGGTGAAAGCTAGGTGAGAGATTTGCAACAATCTGGACCGATGCGAAAAGCCCAACACTGACAGCTGCGCAGATTGCTTCTGCGGACGAACCAAGAGATATACGAGGATCACCTTCCGTTCAAAATGCGAGATAAGAATGACCAGTGGACGGATGAGAGGTCCAGTGCCGGCAACTTCATCGTCCTCCAAACGCGCTTGGAGTTTCTTTACACCGACTTCTTGGTGCAGAAAACTCTAGTTCGTCGAGCACGATTTCCACCGCAAGACCTCATCAAGGTCTCCAAAACACTTCTCTCAACACTTCTCGTGGTCACCGATAATCGGCATCGACTGGGCTCCTACGTTGCCCTGGATCTCCCTTGGCTGGTAAGTCGTGACATCATTCAGACCTACAGCATAGCTTGCCCTGACATCTTTGCTACAGATTTCGCTATTCGGGCTGGCTGCGGCTGGTGTACTTGCTCTTGAGTTACTACAGCAGTCAGGCCCTCATCATACTGATAGCGCAGACTTTGCCCGCTCTCAAGTGATCCAACAATTAAGCGTTATAATTTCGTCCATTGATTCGGTCATCCGGCCTTCGCACGGCAACTACGAGATCTGCTTACAAGCAAGGAAGTCCATTTCGGCGATACTAGACACTGTGCTGAGTAACAACAAGAATGCGAGCTCCAATATTGGAAGTCAAAATGTCAATGAACAATCCACTGCAGGTGCAAACGGCGCATCGGCACCTTACAGCGCAGGCATCATTCGAGATAGCGAGACTGAAGTCCCCCGATTAGATGACCAGCAATGGCTTGAGGACAATTTCGACCTGGACTTCTGGACGAATCTGGAAGATCATCCGTTGCTGACATGGCCAGACCTGGCTTGAAAGGCCCTCATGTTCAATTTCATTGTTGTTTTACGAGGTCTCGTGCGATGGTAGCCAGTCATCGCAAGATTTTCGAGGCGCCATCTTCGAAGACTTGCTTATGCAATAGAAGCATCTTTACTGGTGACCAAGACACTAGCAGCTACCTGCCTCGCGTACTCGAGGTTGCTTGTCGCAGGGTGTAGTCAAGCAGACATACCTATCACGAGCGACGGATCAGTGGTCCTTACAGTCTCCTCGGGCAAGTGTTCGTTCAAACAGAACCGAACGTTTGCATTCCCGAAATGCTGGACTATCGTCTCGCTTGGAGTTGGGAAGGCGGAGTCCTGGGTGCTTGTATCTAGTCTTCCACTTTTGGACGATGCCGATCGGTGGTGAATGGCCGCTCTATGTGCCGAACAAATATGATTAAATTGGAAGGACCTTTGACACTTAGCTTGCTACAGCTGGATCCTTCAAATGCTGAAGTCTTTGCGTCTGGACTTACATTTGACACCAAACAACAAAACTTGCAATCGATCCAAGAGATAACGTTGATGACCAGAACTTTCACTAAGATCCAGGAATCGCTTGAGAGCGCAACATTAAAATCGGCAGCTGATGAGCAACGAGCGATAGTTCATTAACGACTTCAGATTCTTTACAGAGTCTTTCACCTGTCTCGACAGCTCGGACACGACGAGGTGGCCAGCATTAGCTTGCGCATTGAATGCCATGTCTATCGGGAAATCTTAGAATTGCCAGACCAGAGCAGGATCTCGCTTGGATTCCGAGGCGTCGCTAGAGAGGGGGCATTGTGGATGCCCCAGAGCTCGTCGACAGCCCGAAAGGTTGGAAGACCAGAGGCAGCGGAGAGACCAACGTCGGCAATGATGACACTAGTACGCGGCGAAGTCACTATTGTTCCCTCCGCTTGCTTACAGATGTTGTCACCAGAGTGCTCTTGCCTCTCTCGCTTATCTCGCCAGACCCACAGAAAATCGGCTCTTTTCTCTCTCTTCCTCAGATTAAGTTTCTTGCGACTGAATCGTCGTCTCCTTCCCTTCGTGTGCTGTAGTTGGATATGGAAGACCGTTTGTGCCGTCCTCGCGCAGCATTCATCTCGGTGACTTGTCTCCCACAGATCCGCAATTTAGATGGTACCCTCAAGAGTCATTTGCCTGATGTTCGAGGACGGCGTTTCATCATCCAGCATTGGCAGCACAAAAGCAGGCAGGGTGTATCTGCCTGCGCATTCCCTATCCTCGACTGCCACTTACTCTTACAGTCGTATTCCTAAATATTAGAGGAGCTGTGCACCACCACCTCCTTCCAATGAAATCGGAACGATGGCCTCCTTTCCGTGAAAAATATCAGCCAGGGTTAGACCCAAGCATACTTGCGTGAGAGGCCTCCTGCATAAAAGGTACACTTATTGGGCATCCTGAGAATCACTACCAATCACCGATCGCCAGACGCGTTCACAATATATTTCAGGTACGCCATGACAGCGCAGCAGGCATAGCACGGCTATGTCCTGGCACAGTATCACTGATTTAAAGCGGAGGAGCCCATCCATGAGTAGTTTCCTCGGCTTGTTTTTTCGTGATCTACATGAATGTGTTTCAAATACGCACCATGTCAATAACGCATTGAAGCGCTACTCGCCATCGTTCTCGACCATGTCTTCCTCATCAATATTGTAAGGGCTGCCGGAATGCACGGACGTTGATTTACGTCTGAGGTGCAGAAAGGCTCGGGTAATTTGAGATAGTGTGGTTCAGCCTGCAGAAACAATATCGGGAAACATGCTCACATCGACGGATGTGGCGTCATTTGAAACCCTGGCAATCCAGCCTTGTGCAATGGTACTGGTCCATGACTTTTAGACTTCTTACTTTTTGGCACGTCATCTCGACTCAATCTTGTTGGCGAAATGAAGATCATGCAACTCGCATTTGAGCGTTTGTGCAGGCGTTCGGCTTGTTGACGTAAAATACTGACCCTCCTTTTGAAATTCCCGGATGGAGGCTCATTGTTGCGAGGCATGTCAATATCCAGGCAAGTCCGATTGGTGGGGAAGTTGTTTCAAATGCTCAGTCCTCCGACACTTGAATCTAGGCCTGATGCAATTCCAAAGGTGAAAATAGTAAAGTTTTCGATACGACCCTCCGTCTGGGACCCTTTCCTTTCACGACCATGAGTGTCCCTCGTGCCACAGGGAAGAATTCGAAGAACGGCCAACGACAGACCCTTTTGAATTGTCAGTGAGCGGCAACGTATTCTCAGAAAGACCACAACCACACGCTCTCTTATTAAAAATTGGTTGTCTCTTATGTTACGCAACCGCTCTAGGCGTGGTCTTCAGGTTTACATCATAGCTGACCTCCTATCATTTAGTGTGGTGACAACATGCCTCTCCTCATTGGATTATTTTCAGGTAAAGACGCTCGAACCCGCGAAGGATCGACTACAGTTCCCTTCGTTCTGGGGTCCTAGAATACGGCGTGGGAAATTGATTTGAGTAAACACCGTACGTAAGACGAATGGATGGTGTGCAGGGCATAGATGCAATTTGCCCCACGAGAACATTGCCCTGAAACACCCTTTCGTTATTGCGCCGCGCCCTCGCGACTGGGCATACCAACATCTTACTGTGCCGGAGCTTGAGATTGCGGACAGCTTCGACGTGATCGGAAGTGTGAGGCTATAGTCTTGTCTGTGCCATACATCCAGTGCAATTTTTGGCGGGCGCTGGTCCGCCGAAAGACATAAAAACCCGTTCATGGTCCCTCTCTGAATCCATGCTCATCATTCTCATCACTACAAGATTCCTACAAAGCCCCAACATCTTGAGAAACTTATAAAACATCTTGACATAGCTCAAAATCATCATCTTCCACCTTATTCGACAAATCTCCGTTGTTCAACTATCTCCCAGCCAGCTACGACTATGCATTGTACACTTCCCTCAGCCATCCTTCTGGCCATTTCGGTCCTGGGAGCCGCTGCTCTTCCCAAAGCTGCAACCTCCGTGGAAAGGAGGTTCGCCCCAGGTCAATGCGGCGCCCACATCGTACAGTACCAGAAAAACGAAGCTCCCGGCCAGTCTCAGTACCGATTGAAGATCAACCTCTATGATGGCGGCCAAGCAGAGGCCGGCGATATCGCGCCCACCGATGCCACACCTGATGCCCCAGTGAATGTTGATGGCCCGCTGCCGTACGTTTTTGAGGCAACTGTTGGGTTTGTCGACAGCGATCCCATCCAATTTCACTATGGGGGACAATTCTGGGAGAGTACAGCTGCGCAGTGCAGCATGGGGAAGTATGACAGCGGAAGCAGGCAAGGAGATTGCGGCTTCAGCTGCTAGATCCACGACTCTCAATACTAAGGTGGTTCTGGCAATAGTGGCTCTGAGTGCTGCGTCGCAGGTTGCACTCACATGTCAAGGCTTATGTCTGTTAACAGTAGGACTCACCACGCTCTTTAAGTTCGACCTAGCTACAAGGTCAATCACACTCATTTAACAACTACATTTGTCTCATCACGAGACTTTGCAACATTGTCAGCATACCCTTCTCCAACGTCTTTATCTTGATTATCAACATCAGACCATCATTGAACCCTAGGCTCCTGCATCGAGCAGCGTCCAAGCAATGCCGAGCTCCAGACTGCTATCCATGCGTACACACTCTTTCTGGCTGAGCACATTGTCATCCGCTTCTCACATGCTATTGTACATTTTCCTAGGTTACTGCTTCATCGAACAGACCGTCCTTACGCCTGTTGATGCTTGAAGCTCAAAGAGAATCTTACCACTGTAATTGTCACAGTCAAGACCATCGCCCCATCATCTCTGATTTCGGAATTGTGGAGAATACTGGGGTGAGACGATAATTCCCCCTGTGCGAGCTATTCATGACATTATCTCCGATGAGACAAAGTCGTTTGAATAGACACTGAATGCCTATGTTGTACGTCTTACTTAGTCGAAGAGTGGCATCAAAAGGGGATTTTTTGCAGCCAAGATCATTTGAATTTACCGAAGAGCAATTCGCATGATGCAGAGAAATGTAACGTGATCAGGCGTTGACGGAGGTCTTCAGTCACTGAGGAGATCTCCGTAGATAGCATGGACCCCTTTCGTCGCACAGAGATGCTTCTAGAGCAACAATCTCCTCGTCAATCTCTATGCAAAGTTTCCACATTCCCACCTTCACCATCCTCCTCTCTTTACCACAATAGCAAATCTACGTACCCACGCTATCATTGCAGCAAAATGATTCAAAGTTCGCCGGTAACGGCCTAAAACGCAGACGCGAGACCTCGTCAGAGCCCAAGCATCTCGAGAATTGAGACGGCCAGGAGTCCACGATCAATCAAGTGTCACAGCAATGATCATGAGTTTCTCGAAGCGACATGCTAGTGGGCAATTTACTCAGGTGACTATCATACAGGCCTGGAAATACTGACATGATTTGGTTGATACGATCCTGTCACAGAACTCAACTGTCACCATGATCTCAACAGAAGGGGAAGGCGCATGAGCTGCGAAATGGCCAGAGGGATGGTAGGAGAAGAAGGGAAGGCACGGCATGAGCAGAAGATGGCAAGTGCGAAAGGTGTCGTTGCCTGGCACTGGTCATTCTAATCAGGGTATGGGCGGTAAAGATTTCGCCTGATCTGGTGATTGTCTGGATACGCTGAAAGGTGGGACCAAGAATTGTGGGTGATGCTGAGACCATGAGACAGGGCAAACCCCAGAAGCGGTTGAAAGGACTTGAAGACGGATGGCTTGGTATTCAGTGAGTGAATGATATCTGATCCGAGATCCCCATTGCGATGACTTAAACCTCATATCTTGCATTCTTGATTAGATGTGAGGAGTTATTTATCCACCTCTCATCTTTGATCTTCGATCTCTCAATATTCGATTCAATATTCGAATGAACCTCACCACCATCCTGACCACGGTCAAGTTCACGAACATCTACGCATTTCACCACCCTCACCAAGTCACACCACAAGCCAAACCCTGACACCCCAGACGGATTTTCTCTACATCACAGCCCCAAGGCCTCATCATTCATCAATGTCTCCCCCAAACATTCCACCCTGCCACTGCGGCAAACGCTTAGAGTCCGCCTCAGCATTAATCCGACACCGAAAGTCCCACGAAAGGCCCCCACCATATCGATGTCTCCACTGCAGCAAAGGCTTCACCCCCACCTCCTTACTAATACGGCACCAAGCGACGCACAACGTCAAGCCGGTGATCAACACCCCTGACACGAAGACCCTCCCGGCAAACCCCCATCTCTGCCACTGCGACAAACGCTTCGCCTCCGCCGCGGCCCTGCACCAGCACCAAAAAGCTTCGCACCACCAGCAGGGTCCGGAACAGCCTAGCTGGAGCTGTCACCAGTGCGGTAAATCGCTCCCCTCCGCCTCATCTTTGGAGCAGCACCGGGAGAAACACAAGGTTGAGCAGAAGCAGAGGTGTCGGTGTGAGTGCGGGAAAAGCTTCAAAACCGTGGGCAGGATGGCGCAGCACCAACGAGAGTCGAAGGCGCATATGAAGGCGGTCGGTGTTGGGAGGGGGCTGCAAGAACAGGAGGTGAAAGAGGAGGAGGGGGAGGAGGGGGAGGAGATGCAGAGTTCGGGATATGCTCAAGCGATGCCTGAGATTGGGGCGGTGCAGGTACGCCTTTCTCTTCCTCTTCCTCTTCATTCTTCTTACCCGGCACATTCTTTTGAGATACACTCGCATGCTGTGATGAGTGGGAATAATGACCTTGGGCTAAAGTTTGGAACAATCCAGTATGACCGCTTCTCGGAGACCGCACTCGGTAGCAGCACCACCACCAAGGTGTCTATACGTTCTTGCCAGCAGTTGCGGGTGAGTTTTACCGGAGGGATCGATCGGACGGTGGAGAAGATGGATCTGCCGTCGGATGTGGTAGCGGGTCTGCAGGACCTGTTGGGGTTCGTCGAGGCTAAGTCGGGGACGGTGGATGATTATGATAATGATGATGATGGAAATCCTGAGAAGCAGGAGGGACGGACAGCGGCGGTGCTGAGTTTCTGGGGTGGTACGGGGAGGGATGTGACCATGCGCGATGAGGAATGTGGTTGGTGCGGGGAGTGTGGGGATGACAATAGGCCGTGATGTGGTGGCCCTGGGCAGCTGGTGCGGTGTATCCGTACGAAAGGGAGAACGAGTGAGGAAGCTGGATCGAGGTGCTGAAAGGTGGACTCGGATGGAAGAGCATACCAAGGGGGGGTGACATTTTCAAATCTGCTCTCACTACATCGCTTACCTACCAGCAAATCATCAATCACATGGAGTATTTTCTGAACTGCGATGCTTCTGCTGCACGCTGACGGTAGCCTGTGCATGCCTCCCGTAACGGCACCAATGAATTGAAAGCCGTAGAGGTTGATATCGAATACATTTGATAAAACTCGTTTGTTCAGTATGACATCGTGTATCAGCCTTGGCTTAGCGGCGTCCCGTACACAAGCAAGATACACAGGTGAGTTGATTTGGATCGCATTGGTCCGGCGCCGCAGTAGGCGTATGTTCTGTTCCTGAGACATGATTGAGTACATTGCGCGATATTTGTGAGTACGAAGCTGTGTCGGATGACCTCGAGGGCCGTCTGTCGGTTGCTCTTGGGGCGAAGGGGCGAAGGGGCGAAGGGCCGATTTTCGCTACAGCCGCGCGCGCAGCCAGATTGATCCTGGAGCTTTGACTGGACCCCACATATGCCACTAGCCTTCATCATTATCCGCCGCTTTTTGGTCGTCACTGGTGGACTTCCCTGCCTTGACTCATGCAAGGATTACCTTCGGGCCTAGTTCCACCCTGCAATTTGCCGGAGCGTATGTCATCGCACGGTGTTGGAGAGTATATAAACATAGTGACAGCCCAGGAGTGTGAATCGAGCTCTCAACCTCTTGCCAGGATTGTCACTCTTTCACCGCGTTCATGCTGCTCTGCGAGTTCACGTCGCTCGTTTTCTTCCTGCTTTCGTTGTTCGCAGCCCAGGCTCATGGCAGTTCCAATAATACTGTCAACATTACTGCTGACCCCAACCCGTACGTCTGCCTCAATACTGCCTCACACTTTCTAAGATGCTACGCTGACCCTGAGACAAAAGATCAACCGCCTTCGTATGGCCAATTCCCAACACGGCCACCACCATCGGCTTGTACAGAGAAGCATATGGACTGCCATTGAACCCTTCAGCTCTGAAACTGGCCATGCTCCTTGCCCGGTTTGCTCTTCAAAGGAAGGCGCAAGACGCTGGAGGACAGCACCTGCCTATGAACAAGGACTTCGCGTATGAAGCCCAGGGTTTCACCGTCGCAGCGCGTCAAGCTGGCCCCGACATTCCCGGTGTCGGAACATTGCTATTCAGCGATGTCGAAAACATGCTCACGGCCATTGAGCAGCAGCTTTTCCACCTTGAATATGTCGAGGCCAGTATTCAAATCCTGAGGCTCAAGTCAGGGCCAAGGGAGTTTCTGGGATTCGGGATGATTGGGAAGTCAAAGCGTGGAAAGTCGGACGGCGATCAAAATATCTCTTTGAACCAGACGGTGACAGCGATAGAGCAGCAGCTTGCGATTGAGGTAGCCCCTCCGACGCTGGTCAATGACACCATGGTAGATCCCAATACTGGGGTCAGTGCAGGGGAGGACAGCTCGACAGGGGTTGTGACATCGTAGGCTGATCAAGATCCAGTATTTGATATCAAGTGGAGTGTCTGTTTCCAGGTTGAGAAAGTCCAATGAGCACGGAATCTCTAGGAGAGTAGCCACAGGCATCGGAATATCAGCTCTGTATCAAGGGATCAACGCAGTCAGATTGAACAGGAAGAGCGCCTGTTGTCTTTGAATCAGATGTGAAAGTTGCAGTCCTAGTCCTTCTAGTCGTGGTGGCGACATAGGAAGGTGATCAGGGCTTCGATGAATATTGGTATTAATTGTAGAGTTGTAAGGATTAGCTGTTCGCCAATCACGGCGACCGAGCAAGTCTCATGGCTTGGTTGGTGGTAGAAGGCCTCCGATAAGGATGAAGAGGCGCATATGCCGCACTATCATAAAATCGTGATTGGTTGGTGTTACTGCTTGCATGGACAGAGCTGATCTGCCGTTCCCTCTCCATCACTATCAATGTTCCTCGATGTCAAATGACCATAGCAGAAAAACCAAGGAATCCAAGCCTCGCATCATGGATGGGCCACTCTGTATGATGATCATTCCGCCTCGTATTCAAGAACACCGGAAGTCGGCCGAATATAGGTTGTTGCACTACTTAAAGTAATCCAAAATTTCCATAATCAGGCTGCAGATCTGGACCAGAAGCCGATCATCATCGACGCTTTCTTCAACGTAAACGCACTCGTCTTATGGCCTCTTCACCACATGGCCGTAACAAGTATTGCGGATCGAAATGGATCCCGTGTGCGTTTCCTTGATCCTATGGAAAATGACGCCAACCACGCCAGGCTTGGCAGCTGTCAGTCCGACTTGATCCTACACTTGCGGAGGACGCACAATGTTCCCATGACCTTGTGACAGCGAATCGGTCTTCAAGCGTCTCGATCGGAAATTGGGCGGCACAGTGAGATGATGCGTGTTGAAGCTCCAGCAGTTGTGTGCCTTAGGCACATCAGAGCAGACTTTGAAGAGTCTGTTCAAGAGTCGAGACGAGCTCTGAATTGATTTTCCCTTTAGGATCGCTTGTGCTCGGCGGAATCCAGGGCATTGGCAATATCAGCCATCTGGGGGTGGACCCCAATGACGAGGTGCCGGCGCAAGTGAGCCCCTTCGTCCTAGAGATTTTCGTTGGATGTTGCTTCTATTCAGCTCGAACTGGTCATATACAAAACTCTCAGGTCTTCACGGGCATCACCAAGGCCATGCCGGCTGGATGATATGGACGTGAGGTGGCCCAAGTTGAGTCGATCAGGCACTGTTGCTCCTTGATTCATTTGTGGCGGCCACTTCAATGACCATCCTGCGATCTTGATCAGAAACTCCGGTGCAAGACCCAGGGAGTCTGGCGGGAGCGTTAGATCTTCTGGCTTCCCTGTAAAGCATTCCACTCTATGGACATTGGGCCTGTCATTGAACCGAGACTTGGCTGATGTAGCCTATCCTGGTATCGATGCTATCGCTCCAGAATTTCAGCCGCTGAGCGCTGTTCGTCCGGGTCATCTCACCAACGGTCCGAAAGAAAGATCATGCCAACGGCCTTTTTCTCTGCTGACTAATGGAGTGTATTGAATGCAGGGGCAATAGCTCCTGCATTTGAGGGAAAAGGGAAGTTGCTCTTTGGGCTTTTCATCGCTCGAGTTACAGAATGATAGCAATCCACTTCTCCAAGAAGTCCACGATGGTCAAATTGTTCATCTCCAAGAACATCAGATGCCCATTTCCATGGATGCCTTCGTCGGCCAAGTGAACGTGTCGCACATTCACACCTGCTTGCTGCAGGAAGCGGCATGTGAATCCGTCGTACTCAACATGAGAGCTCGCCTCGCCAGTCATCATCATCACAGGGAGTTTTGATAGATTGACAAGCTTGCGGGCAGGCTCTTTCTGTAAATAAAACTTGGCGCCATCCGATGCGGACTGCTCGTTAACGTCCAAAGGCGTTTCGCCGTCAGAACATGGTGGATCATAAGTCAGTGGCGCATCGGTGATGCCGTATACCTTTGAAGGTTTACCTTTCACAATGGTACTCCCGAACGGTGGACCACTTGGCTCAATCGCTACAATTCCCTTCACAAGCTCCGGACGTGCATCAGCCCACAACCAGCCAGCCGTGCCGCCTTGAGAATGTGAGAGAATGATTGACGGGCCAATGCGATCCAGCAGCTGAGCACCCGCAGCCTGGGATAGTCTCTGCTCCTTTGCAAAGTCCGTCAGGGAGGGAACGAGAGTGGCGTAGTATGTGTCAAATGCGGGATCACCCATGCGACCTGTGCCAGGCCATTGGGTATGCAACTTCGCTTGTGGGTAATCATGGAAGTCTTTGCAGGCAGTCCATCGCCGTTCGGCCAGTTCGATTGGATACGTGACGGTATCCCCCAGGGATGGATGGTACGGAGAGCGACCGCGAGCGGGCTGGTCGATGAGATAGACAATGTAGCCTTGTTCCAAAAGCCAGGATGCCCAGCCTTTCCGGCCATCGGGCGTATTGAGCCAATTCTGGCTTTGATCAATCACAAGGATGCCAGCTACACATCAAGCACTCACCGAGCCTGTCTGACCCCCACCGTGGATGAAGATGATTGGCCAGGAGTGGATCACATCTCCAGTTGGTGTCAGTCGCTCGACGTACATTTGACCCACCATGACTCTGTGCCCGCTCCCAGTCCCATCATCCACGGCTTCGCCCCCCACGTAGAAATATGATCGTCGATGCGCGCTTTCCATGGTGCTGTGGTGATTCTGGCCGATGACGAAGCCTCGAGAACGTCTCGTAAATAGACCGGTCAAAAGATAGTCCGATGGCTGCTGACATGACCGAAGCTTTTGGTGTCAGACTTCCCCTTATTCAGTACATTTACCGGGAACATCTCCCATGTTTACGTCGTAGGCATTTTGTACCGCGATATAGGGTTCCCAACAACCTACACACTTATTGGCTTGAAACGCTCACTCCGTAACGGTTCCTACTCGATCCGTCGGTTCCTCAGATCCAACCACGTGAAATGACTCTGCAGTATCTGTGTTCCCCTTACAAAGCCTTTCCTCTACTCCAATTGAAAACCGACTTCATAGGCTGCTTCCACATATGGGCTTTCAATATGATACAGCTCGTGTTTGTAAGCCTTTCGTGAATGTTGCAGCGGCCAGCACCATCCGCTGGAAAGTGTCCGGTACGAGTGTGGTGTCAAATGTAATGGGTACTGCGTTCCCATTTCGCCGAAGCTAGAAAGGCAATTGTGTGTCATTGATTGTGTGCCGCTTCTTGGCGCAGGGATTGAGGTTGGGAGTACCGGTAGTTCGAGTCTTTGGGCAGCGATCTCTCCAGATGGGTGTGAAACATCACGATCGAGAGACCCTCACGTGGATTCTAAGCAATTGGTGGGTACCTGGCAATCCGGTCGACGGCCCGTGTGCGCAAAGCCCCGCAGCCAGCATGCATGTTTCATGCTTGTTTGTGTGGTCTCCCCAGACTTTTGATTGGTGAATCTTTTACCCCGCTGCTAGCTCATCGACCAGAATTGATGCGCTCCAATGGGACGTCGTAATTGCACTTTGCCAATTTCTGCCTATATGTGGCACAGGGCGCCTCTTGATCGGGATAAGGTAAGGTTCCATCAGTAGTACGAGGGTCGACGAAGTCAATGCACCTCTTCGTTGCCGTCGTACCCTAGAATTACGAATCGATATGAATTGCCAAACTATATCCCTGGGTCTGTCCCCCTGTCCCCACAACTTTTTGGGAACTGTAGGAATTGGTAGACCGCGTTCGAACGTTGCTTCGTGCGACTCCATTCCCTGCAAGTCAGGACCATCCAGCTCAACAATCCAACGGAACCCCCACAGGAAGAAGCAATCATGTCGGCCCTTGATAAGCAGGAGATCGAATATGAGATGCTGCATGAGCGCGATGACAGGGGCTCGAATCTGATTGAGGCCTACGCGATATGCCTTGCATTGGCATATGTTGCTGTGTTCTTGCGGTTTCTGTCGCGGCGCAAGAGCAGGAATGCCTTGTGGGCTGATGACTGGATGGTTGTGGTTGCGCTGGTATGACAATTGCCGTTGCCAATGGTATCAGCTAGGCGATCACTAATCATTTTGACCCGCAGCTCTTCTCCTCCGGACAAGTCGCTCTGGGAATATATGGTAGGCCTCACCCTTTCGACTCACCATCAGGTATTGAGAGAGTCAGCCGTTGATTGCAATGACCCTAGGCATACATCTTGGAGCAGGAAAACACATCATCTTTCTCAAAGATCCCGTAATGTACATCAAGGGCTTCATCATCATCGAGATCTTCTACACCATCGCCGCCGCCACCGTCAAGTTTTCAACCTTGCTCCTGTATCGGCGGATTTTCGATAGCAATCGCAGACTGATGATTGCCTGCTGGGTCGTCGCAGCCGTGATCGCATGCTACAGCATCGCGCAAATTGTCATGTCCATCTTTCAATGCACGCCCGTGCACAAGGCCTGGGATCCCGCGACTCCTGGCACGTGCCTCAACACCTATATCGCAGCGACGACGCCGGCAGCGATCAACGTGGTTGCGGACTTTGCGACTGTGTTCTTGCCGATGCCGTTGATTTGGAACATGCATATTACGTGGAGAAGGAAGTTGCAGTTGCTGGGCATTTTTATGTTGGGAGGATTGTGAGAGGATCAAGTTCACCGCTGAATGCAGTGGGCTGACCCGATTACAGTGTCATCTTTGCCAGTATCTGGCGCGCCGCGACAATGAAGGACCTGTCGCATCTCGATGCCAGCTGGACGAACGTTGATCCTTGCATCTGGTCCATTGTGGAGAATGGTGTTGGTAAGCTCACCTAGGGATTACAGAAGCAGGCTTTTGAAGCGTACTGACATGACGGAAAAGGAATTGTCAGCACCTGTCTTCCAACTCTTCGCCCATTATACTCTTTGGCCGTCCGTGGACACTACTGCCGCTCCAATGAATACTGTAGTCGTTGCATCGAAGCCGGACGAGGATCAAAGGAGACCCGGACTAGGCAAGCCAGCGATGAGACCAGATTGCCCGGCTCGGTGTCAACCAAAAGCAAGAGGAACGATTCTGGAAGTCAAGGTCCCGGAATGTCAAAGCAGGAGTCGCAGGTTCGGATGTTTTCAATCATGGATTAGGCTTTGGAATATTGATGTGAATTAATTCTGTGAACATGAGCGTGTAATATTGACGAAATGGTATTCATGGCATTCTAACTGCGCAACGCTCGTCGTCCCATTACCATTGCATAAAATCAGAAACGTAGGATTGGCGAATTGACAGACAGAATGGCGGCTTGCTGCCCCCGACTCGTGCATTACGTAAGCGAAGTCTTGGCATTCCGCTGTTTACGATTTCTTCGCGAGGACCCTCGGACGCGACGACATTGACATCAAATCAACATTGATATCCCCAACTTGGCCTGAATCCGGATCATGTCGAGAACGGAGGTCAGAAATCTTGCGCCGTTGGTATGACTATCTCAGAAGCTGACAGACGCACTTGACAGCTTCACGAGTCACAGCCTGGACTTGGCGGTATCCTCCGCAGTATCTCGGGATGGGGTAGTGTAACTGGGCCGAGCCTTTCGTGAGTCGAATGCTTTGAAAATGTAGTAGCAGAACTGCACCTCAGATGCATTATAGTATGCTCCGCAGCATGGCTGTGGCCACGACTACAGGGTATTTCACTCACCCCTTGACGCTTCACGCAACAGCCATTCTCATGCAGAGAATCTAATCCTATTTCGCAGAGTATGTCACATTTGAGAAATGATCACAGCAAGCTGACTTCCGCGCGAGTGAAAGGCTGTGGGTGGTGTCGCTTTCGCGGTCATCGGCGCTGTCAGTACGTCAAGCCGATCTTTCTCCCCATGTCTTCCTTACGAGGCCTTACATGGCTTCTCTAGCTTTCGGCACCGGCGCCCTCCCCTTCATGCTCGGCGCGTCCATCTGCTTCACTGGTGGAATGTTCGGCTACTATCGATCCTGTCTGTCGGTGGCGTTGATAGCGCTAGAGCGACATCCCATGCTTCTGCTGCTCCATCTGGATGCGAACTATCCGACAGCGGGATGGACGCGCGGAAAAGCGGAGGCCATGCTCAAAGGCGAGAGGAATTGGGTACGTGATGGAATGCTGGTTAGTGCATGGCAGACGGCGGGTACCGCTTTAGAGGTGAGTTTCATGTCCATAGGAAGGCAGCTGCAGGGTATGCATGATGATGGGCGACACTGAACTGGAAGCAGGAGATCCATATGCGAAGGGAGGCGGCGATTGTGGCAGAAATCGGCAGAACGAAGGGAGAGGATGAGTGAAGACAAGTTGCTCTTTGTTCAAGTGTGTTCAATATCATCAACAGCCAAGACCAGCTGACTGCTACAGTGCGCAGGCCACTGGGTAACATTATTGGAGGTGTACACAGGAGCGATGCTTATATATCAAACTCATTTCCAGCCTCGTTTCAATCTTTAAAATAACTTCCAGAAGCGACACGTCATGACAGTACGAAAGGTTGAGAACTAAGAAAGACGCAGTCGGCATTAGGAACGACCCGGTGGAGCTTCATGGATAGGGCTGTTTCATCTTCATTGAACTAAAATTACTTCTGGTGCAGCTGATGACCATCCAATATTGATAAGACCCAAAGCGATTGAGGATTAGGAAGTAAAGAAGTCGCTATCAGCGTTCAACGGTGCAGAATTACCCGTGGATTGACACTTGATTCAGAACATACCATACGGTCCAAGGCTGTGTCCACACACAGCCCACGAGCATGATTAGTCTCATGTCACATATATGTATCTGGGGCTGTCGTCTCCTAGATCGTCTACTTCCTCTTCCGTTCTGCCTTCCAGCTTATAATCCTCCAGTCCCGCCTTTCGCCTTCTATTCGTCCTACTCATGCCTGCCCATAGCGCTACGTCCATGACGATGCCCAGGGCCAATACGGCGATGGTCACAGCATGGCCCATTGTGTATCGAGGTTCATCACTCGTCGGGTACAACTAGTAGGTGAGTCAGTCCTGATAGTTGATACAGCTCATCACTCTCTCCAACAGACCACCGACTTACGTATGGCGCTGGGATGCCACCACTGTTCCCAAGCATGAGCTGCATGCCCACAGCCGTCGTCCTCTTACCATAACATGGCAAATTCGAAGGCATCCACACGATGCCAATACCAGATGCCACGTACAATCCCGTCCCAATGAAGAAGCAACCTAGAAACTTGACCGCCACGTTCTTACCGGCGATGAGCATGATGTGTCCGATGATCGAAGCACTTGCGCCTCCAATCATGAAGACAACGCGTCGCTGGAGCGCATCCGAAATGTAAGCAACGGCGAAGAATACAATGGTGGTCCAGACGTAGCACGGTATGGTCAACGCCTGCACGTTCAATGACGACCATTCAGGTTGAATGGCTTGGACTATGGTAGGAAGGAAGATGCTGTATGAGAAAAGCTGTACGTCAGAGCCAAAGTCCTGGATCACAAAAGCCCAGATCTTCCAGTCCTTCAAGGCCGCAATGACATCGCTGCGCTTCAAGGTCTGAGCTGATGGAGTCGTGGCCTCTCGCACGTCGCGATATCGATGGGTGGCGATGAATCTGCGTTCCTCCGGATTCAGAAACCAAGCGTCTTCTGGTGAATCCGCGAGATAGCACCACACGGCGACTCCCAGGCAGAAGGATGGGATGCCCTCGATGATGAGAAGCCTGGATTGTCAGTGTCAGTCATACGATCCGCTTCGAGCAAAGCGAAAGATGTGTATGCTGTCATACCATCTCCATGCACGATAACCTTGCACACCATCCATGTGTCCGATCCCATAAGCAATGATACCTCCAAGCGCCCCAGCCAAAGCACCACCGGCAATGAGATATGCAAAGCGAAAAGCCAGTTCTCTGCGCGAATAGAATAAAGTCAGGTAGATGACGAACACCGGAAATCCAGGACCTTCAGCCAGTCCAAGAAGCAGGCGACATGCAATTAATTGGCCATAATTCTGGGTGAGGCCAGTCAGGCTGGCGACCATGCCCCATAGCATTGCTATCCCGCCAATGAATCTAGATGGATGCCACGTCTTTACCAGCCAGCTGGCAGGAAGCTGACAGGACTGTGAATGGAAAATTGTCAGCTACAGCTGGCTCCCAAGATCGCGTCGTCCTCGCGCATCCTTTGGAAATACTGACTACATAGGTGGCAAACAGTATTGAAGTCGCCGTTTGAAATTGATCGCCCTTTAGACCGAGATCCTCTTCAAGACCGTACAAGCGACCGTTGCCGATATTTGACCTGCAAATCCCCGGATCAATCAAGGAGACAAGGATGACTCTACTACCATCCAAGGTGGCACTTACCGATCAAGAAAGCTGAATAGGTAGAAGAGGAAGACAACGGGCAGGACATGCCAATCCACTTTCCTCAGCGCCCGCCTCTCAGCAGCGGGATCAAGACCCGCAAAACTTTCATGACAGGCGTCCTCTGCTCTCTTTTCCCCTGGAACACTGTCCCTGCTGGAATCTTCATGCCGCCTGTTGAAAAGCATGATTCAAATGGATCAATGCATGTCAAAATCGGCACAGCAAAACTTGCAGCTTGATGAATTTTTATGGGAAAGTGCTAGGCATGATGTCCTTCCCCTTGCTCCAGAAGTGTCGCACACCACCCTGCATATGTGCATGACGTCTTCGTCGCTAGTACGTGCATTCACGGCATACCATCAGGAGTATCGAACGCTTCTCGAATCACCTCGGAAAGCCCGTCGCTGATTGATTGGCGGATAACGAGGGAAATGCCACGACCGAGCTCATGCGACGAAGATAGAGAGATCGTGATGGCTCATTAGTGGTTAGGTGCATGCCTCATGCGGGCCGCTGCGCGATGATCACAGCGGGGAAGATAAGATGCAGATCACAGGCCAGATTATGCCAATTTTTTGTTCCTCTGTTTTTTCACCGGTTGGACTCCATCTCGCTGTCGCGAGCCGGGCTGATCCTGCATATCTGTGGCTCTTGCCACCAATGAATCTTCCGCTGCTTTGGCTTTCGATAGGCAAAGCCAGACTTGCCCTTGAGACAATTGTCTTGAAGAATGATCATGTGGCAAAGTGGCAGCATTCCTCCCAGTATCAGACGCGGGGCCAATGACTTGAACAATGCCAAGATGTCATGGTATCAGAAGACCCTGCGCACATGACGAATACACCATGACCCGTCTCAACGGCAGAGAAGTCGTGTTGGTCTACCTGTGGTATGGTGTTGAGGGTTGGCCTTTTCATGGCAATTTTGTCACATCTACAGCTTGACCATGAGCGAGCCACAGTCATATACGAGGACAGTCTTTCCATCGGCACTCATGGTTACCTCTCTTGAAAACAATATAGTCGATACTTGGCCCAAATCCCCCTTCTCGCCACCACAAGCAGCGCCGAACTAGACGACCAAAAGTCCATTAGTCGCAGTGCTGCCCGATGATATATCGGAGATAGCGAAGCGGTCTGATTTGGCCGTCAGGATATGGCTCTCAGCTACCCCTGCAGATGTCATGCCTACGGTGGCCGTCTCGACAGTCACAGACGCATGAAACCCCTCACTTGGCTCAGTCTAGGCTTTCGAAGCGTTGAGTCTTGGGTTGTAGGACCAACTGCGAAACCATAACGGCCACTGATTGGTACACCGCCATGACGTTCGACGGCAGTGCTGATGTCTTGTCTTGTATGGCCCTGAGATCCTACCATAACGTTCAGCTGCAAGTAGTTTGCTGTCCATTATGCTCGACCAACCGGTAGTGAAAGCTGCAAAGAAGATGGGCAAGCAAATAAGCCGTCATGGAAGAAGAAGGATTTTGTGACACTCGTTCACCACTTGTCAGGTGGCAATATCAGACCAAGACTCGACCCATGTGATAATGTAAGTCTTTCCGCATTTCTCCAGAGTCAGCCCATCCAAATGCCTTAGGCGTATCTCCTGGCCACCTCCTCAATCCCCGGCCCACTGTAAGTTTTGTCGTAAACCTTTCCCCCGCTTTCATATTCCCAATCCCCATTCTCCCAATGATCGCGATAGCCCACCTTCGGAGGCCCAAATGCTTCTTTGTCTACCCTAAGTTCCTCTCGATCTTTGGGCGTAAAGTCCTTGACTTGGGCTGGCTTGCCATTGATTTTGGAATACAGGTCCGCAACCTCTTGGCCCGTTAGCCAGAACGTAACAACGGAGTGGCTGGTGTTTCTAATGGATTGCGGGTCCGCGATGGCGATGCGGTTGAGCACATGCGCAATGTGATCCATGGTGCTATTTCGATACGCGTGAGCGTCCGGGAGATTTGTGGAAGCTCATCTTGGAGATCACTCACGTAATGGGGAACCCCTTTGCCAATTGCTTCTTGTTCGCCCACACCACGTTCTGCTTCAGGTCACAGCCGACGAAACTGATTAACATTCAGCCATGGCTTCGGCCGTATTGCCCACTCATGAGAAGCGCTCAAGAGTCTTACCCTGCAAACATGTAGCTGTCAAAAGCGCCGGTGTAAAGTTTCGTCAACCCCAGGCCGTTCTCTTTGGCTCGAGCTGTGCTAGAATGCCACATCTGCAGTAGCCCACCCAGAAGCGGATCGGCATAGTCCGCCTCGGTCCAAGTGGTCGAGTAAGCAGCGGGAATGTACGTCACTAGATCCTTCGACTTGACCAGCGCATCCACGAGATGGGGCTCTGAGCTTAATCCTTCGACGCCCATCGCAGAGCTAGTGTTCTGAAGCATTAGCACTTCTGCCGAGCACGCAAGGTTGTGCCCGTTGAAATATAGAAACCCACATGAACACGTTGATCCCTTGGACCGCGGCTTCGATATCGGCAGCCGGGCCGTCGAGGTCCACGACTCTCAAGTCAATCAAGTCTTCATCTTTCAAGTCCTTTGGAGGGCTTCCTGCGCGATGAAGGATGACGAGCTTGATCTTGCCATCTCTGGCCGTTGAGGCAAGCGCTTTGGCGGTGGCCGACCCGACATTGCCATTGGCGCCGATGAGACCCACGGTGTGCACCATAATGTTACGTATTTCAAGTCCTCTGGATTTTGCTCAAAGGTCTCAGATGCGGGCTCCAAGGTTCTTCTGCAGTGCGAAAGCTCTAGTCTGGAAAAGCCCAAGGTCCTTTACTGGATGCAGCGCTTTCACACCTATATCGAAGTTGCTGCTTGGCTCGGCGTCACTGTTTCCCGCGAGGAAATCGTCCAGTTATTGAATCTTTTCTTGAGGTTCATAAGGCCGGATTATTCAAGATCCCGAGGCTTACAAAGCGGTCGACGTCCGAAGATGTCTTATTTCCAGATGCTTTGTCATTGTATGACGTCGTGCTGCGTTGTCTTGCTCCAGCTTCAGACACTGTATCTTTTCCGGAAACCATCCGTATAACACAAACTTCATCAGCACTCTTTTCTCTCTCGGAAGACTTCCAAAGGGGCCGAGACGCATGATTTCCATGGCTGCTGCAAGAACAAATGAATGATGTCGCAGACGCTGCACGCTGGAGACATCGCAGGCTGATAGAGGCGTTCTTTGAGGTATGTTTTCACCTAAACTCACAAGGATCGGCAGTATAGGGAAACGATGCGACCATGATCAGAATCCCAATCATGCATTGATTCACATTGAAGTCTCAGAGTCAGGCTTTGCGATCAAGAAGATAGAGGCGAAGAAACCAAGTAGCAGGCCTGCGTGCTCCGCCACGAGCAAATTCTTGGGCCTGACAAGGTGATTCCACCACTCCCACCAACATAAACGGCGAAAAAGCACGGATGTTGTTGCAGCCAAACACTATGGAAAGATGCTTCCATCATGCCGGACAGGATTTGAGAAGTGAAAGATCTTGGGAATGGTCGCAGCATTTTGAATCCTATGATGATGCAGGCCGTCTGGCGAATTTTGAAGAAGCCAAGGGACAGGGTACGCGATCGTGAGATTGACGGCAGCACAAGTGATCCAAGAAGACGACGACTTTTGGAAAATGTGATGGCATCCCTGGCTTACCTGCCGCATCGAGACTAGTGCTGCTGGAGACTTGGCTCTCAGAGACGTATCTGCAGAACTTCCAAGGATCTCAACATCTTCATGGCCATTCTTCTATGCACCGATTGTGCTCAATGTCCGCTGACCATCTGAATAGCCTCCTTGTCTTGCAAGGAAGCCAATTTTCTCTTTCTTGGAAATAGCGCCATGTTGGCACACTATGATTCACAAAGAAGTAAAGTCGGAGTCATCAGGAAGAGGCGTCCATGCGTGGCTTCAACACTGAAGCTTAATCTACAAAACTGACTCACTGTTTCAACACATTTGACTACTTGATCACTGAGAGTCCTTGTTGACTCTCGCAAAGCATTGTCCCAAAGTGCTCGATACGTATTTCCTGTTGGTCTCGATCCAAGTTCCCTTGCCTAATGAGAACAGCCAACAGACTTACGCTCTACACGAGTACATCCACAAGAAAACGAGAATATCATTATTCTGGAGGTTAGACCAACATGAGCCAATCACATGAGGATCTTTCCGAAGCAATGGTGGATGCTTCCCTCCGGGCGCTCTCGATTCAAGCAAACGATCTGCCAGAACGCGCAGTGTCACCTTATCCTGATGACAATGCAACAATCCCACGCCACTTGCCAAACGTCAACAATCACGCAGAATCGCAAAGGGACTTCGCAGGTTTGGACACAAGCCTTCAGATTGCAAATGATCCGCAGGGTTCAATTGGTGAGGTCGCGGGGATCGGGTCTCATGGACAGTACGCCTCAGAATATTTGAGCGCTTTCTTGTCACTGCCAATCGAAATCCGTGATATGATCTTGAAGAATATTTTTGGGGGCAGGAAGGTCTTTGTAAGGTCTGAGTGCATCTCGTCACAATATGTCCAGTTGAGATCAAAGGTGAGTCTATGAAGATGATGCGAAGTAAGCTTACGCCGATCTAACATTCTCTAGAACGATTGGGCGAAGTATTCGCTACGATATACATTTCGTCCTCAAAGCATGATCCGGAAATCGCAGTCTTCTACCAGCTCACCATACCCAAGCGAGTACATCTATATCCGTGGGCAACTTCTATGTCCGATGTCCATTGACAAGCCTCGCCATGACGTGGACAATCGGCTGGTAGCAATGCTCCTTGTGTGCAAACAATTGAGCGCGGAGAGTCTCAATATGTTCTACAAGACCAACATCTTCTCTTTTGAAGACCCGACCTCATTTCATATTTTCGTTTCTCGCCTCAGCTCTACTAGAGCCTCGCTACTCAGGAGAATAGAGCTTATCGCCGAGGACGACAATCAGGCTTTAGGGTCGCTCATCGCAAGGGGAATTTTGGCTGCACCACCTCATTTCTGGAGGCTTGGAGGGAATGACTTGAAGGCGTTGGCTAAGCTCACTAGCGTGACCCATATTAAGATTTGTGTGAGTGTCAACGGCTTGCGTTCTCCTGGGACCGTGTGGGACTTTGGCAGGACTCAAAGGGCTTCCCATGTGAATCGATGGCTCCGATACGTATTCGGAGGTCTACACGCAGTACGCAGCCTTCGACGACTAGAGATCGACATCGCATGTCGAGACGATTTCCCTTTATTCACAAGGACGGATCATTTGAGCTATGATGAAATGATCCAAGCTACCCTGAGCAGTATCATTGATGAGTTCAAGAGGGAGGTGCTGAATGATGCAGGAAGCTTGACATGACCTGGTGGATGGAAAAGGTTGGGCTCTTGCTGTCGATCTGTCTCGTGACCTTGTAGAGTCATAGAGATCTGAAATTCAAATAGGTAAGAGTCATGGAGATCCGAAGTTCAAATAGGCAAGTAGTCAATATTGTCAGGCCCAAATAACAGTCTAACATGTTGACCACATAACAATGCAAACTTTTGGATGAGAAGTTGCAAACAACTCCTAGAGAGACCACATTCTACTTGACAGTGACACTTGGCAAAAGCAGGTGGTCGAGCATCAATCTCCCCACTTGATGCTCCCCTTCAAGCCCTCACCCACAACGCCCATGGGCAACCAACCTTCCTCCACAAGCCCCAAACCCCCAAACCTGGCACAAATCTCTGGACCATACATCTCTGCGACCCACTTCCAGTATGGCTCCATACTCCAAGCTGGTCCCTTGATGCCTTCTGAATTGGGGTGAGACTCAAGCAGTGCACGGAATGCTTGTTCCATCCTACCACCTCGGTCCGTTTCCATCGGATCCTCCTTGGGGCGTTCGAGTAGCTTCGAGAACACATCGACGAGCTGAGTCTTGTAGTCGTAGTTGAGATACTCGCGATGCCGGGTGTATTCCTCGAAGGAGAAGAACTCGTCCGGACGGTCGGGCACAAAGTTGTGGTATTTCCTCCAGAGGGTGTTCTGCGGTTGGCCGTCGCTTTCGAAGCGCTTCTTGGCGGATCTGTACGCTTCTCGTTCCGCGTTGAGGAAGTCCTTGAGGAGAGCGCTCGGGTCGGATTGGACGGTATCGCGGATCTGAAGTAGCGGCACGAAAGGATTGCGCACTTCCAGGCCCCCCAGAGAAGCGGGGAAGAAGATGTACCCGTCTGGGATATTGTTCAGACCGAATCGCCGTTCGATGATTTGTTTCAAGAAGTCGACAATGCTGCCTTGGCCGCTGCTGCCTGCGATGCCGCTGCCCACTGGGCTGCTGCCTGACTTCAAATTCGCTGCCTCGGCCGACACCGAGAAAATCTTCTGCTGGATGCGATTGTGCGTGGCGAGCATGTCATTGACGTGCTGGCGCCCAAAGCAGTTGGCTGGTCTGCCAAAGTTCGAGGTGAAGAATGTTGCCGCATAGCTGTTCCACACTCTGATCCAGGTGAAGACGCTGCCAATTTTATCCTTCAGCTGACGGCTCAACTCTTTGATGTGCTGGTCGACCATTTCTTGATCGATCTCGAAACGGCCGGACTGAGCGTTGAGATGCAACATGCCCCACCTGATCTGGCCTTTGGGCAGTGCATTGCCCACGTCGACTGCTATCAGATCATTCGAATTCTTCTTTTGAGCGATCCGTACACTGCCGCTCCTTCGCTCATTGAGCTTCAACCCCATCGTATCGCTGAAATCCTTGACTGCCGACCAAGCTTTGGCACAAGTCTCATTTCGCGAAGACCAGAACCAAACGTCATCATGCATTCTCCAAAGTATCTCGCCTTCGGTCTCCCGGTTGACCTTGAAGTCAAGACAGAAGAGCACGACTTCTCCAAAAGCTTCGCTGAGTGCGTGCGCGCCCGGTGTTCCTTGTTTGCGAATTCGAGGCTCAGTTGAGTCGTCGTCGTCGATGAACTTCAAAGGAGCCTGTAGGAAGGTCTTGAAGAATTTGAGCCACTTTGGCGAGACACCGAAGAACTCAAGGATGGTTTCGATCGTCAGGTGTGGGAGCGATGGATACACATTGTCGATCTGTGAGCGGAAGCATGTGATTTCGCCGTGAAGACGGTACTTGATTAAGATCTCAGTCGTCAGAAGATGCAACAAGCTCTGCTTTGCCTCCATTGGCTTTTTGGGCTCGCTATCGTCGTCGTCGTCGTCATCATCCTCGTCAGAAGCACACTCTTCCGCTTCCTCAGCGTGATCCTTTTCAGGAGCAACGGCGCACATCCGTACAGCCCCTTTGCGTGCAGTCTGCTTCGCCCGCTTCCTTGGAGGAGCTTGAAGGGCCTGAGCGGTCATTTGTCGTTCCTCGAAGTCAGCTTCCTCGTCTCCCTCGTCGCTTTCTCGTCTCTGAGTCTCTGAATTTGGAAGCTGCGCCAAGAAGTAATTCTTCCGGTACATTTTACGCTTTTCTGATTCTACGGAGGGACCTCTGGCAATGTCGCCAAGATAGAAGTCCCGTCGCTTGAGATCGAGCTGTTTGACCGATCTGTCTGGCGACATCCACACGTCCTTGGCTTTGCGGAATGTAGAAAAGGTCTTCTTCCAAAAGACGGACCATTTGACTCCGATGTATTGAAGCAAGATGGCCTGCAGAACATCTTCGTGCATATAGATGTTGTACGTCCCATTCAGCTGCCGGCGCTCCTCGAGTGGTACCTCGTGACCCCAGGACCACGACCCAATCGCGGCCATACGCATGTTCAAAACATCTGCTACCTCTGACATGATCACAGTGTTCTCTTTGAACCCTCTGAGGACGTTGCGCTTTTCGTCCGAGAGGAGGTCTGAAGCCAGGAGACCTCCAATGACCCAGCGCAACGTGCTGATGTTGAAGCCACGGTCACTCGCAAATTGTCGTTCGAATTCTGCGACGCTTTCCCGCAGTTTCTTCAGCGCCGTGGCCATGGAGTCGGAATCTTCCGAGGTGGGCTGAAAGAGTCGCCTCATCAGGTCTTTGATAGCTTCGCCGTCCACCTGGGTGGGCTCAAAGACCGAGCGTTCCCAGTTGAGTCGCGATTCCATCTTCTTCCCGCTACTGACTTTCTCAAAGTCTTCCATTTCCGTGTCGGCACCATTGTCAGTGTTTGTAGGTTGCTGGGTAGACGAGAGCCATTCCGTGGTCAGCTTGCCGTATAGCGAAGCGTACAGGAATTTGAGCGACTGGGTCTCAAGGTGCCGGAACAGGGATCGTTCCCATCGACTCATCAGGTTGGAGGAGACTGTTGGATCGTATTGAGCCTGGTCTAGGAAGCGATCGATGTTTCGGACCTCGAACTCCACATGGCGGTTGCGCGAGTTGCTCACAGATCCTTTGCCCTCTACCACATCAAGAGCAAAGCATTTCTTGATGCCGTCGGAAAGGGCGCGAAGTCGTTCGAGGCCATTGTGCTGGGACTCGACGTTCGAGATGACCTGGCGTTTTTCATTCTCGAAGTCCTCGCCTTTCAGCGTGAGCTCGTCGAGTTTGGTCTTGGTGATCTCCTGCAGCGTCTGCGAGAACAGATTGCCGGTCGAAGTCATCCTTCGTCTTATACTCTTTTGGAAGAAATCGTCGAGTTCAATGAATGAATGAAGCTAGATCTTCTGTCTCAAAATCTTACGATGTGATGGTCACAAAAGATTTAAGCATGTTGATTATTGTTTTTGTGCTTGAGGATTCTAGGCAGGAGGCTGTAGGGCGGAAGGCCCCTATTCCCCCCGCCAAAGTATGTTCTAATGACTCATCTTGCCAAGCCTGGGCCATCGCAGAGTTTCCACGAGGCTGCCTGGACCGTTTCCATTCTCACAAAGATTGCGACATCCTTTGCAGGGCTAAGTTTCACGAAAGACGCGACAATGATGAAAGACACCATCCTCTGCTAGAAAAAGATTGAAGCACACAGGCACCAGGATGGAAGAGAAGACGATCCCGTTCGGTGCAAGATATCGCTAGATGTCTCAGCAGATCATGGGTAAGAGATGCTCAAGATGTGGACTAGAGTTTGGTGATGTGGGCTTGAATGTTTTCGAATTCTCATCCCAGTCTCCGTCCTCGAAAGCACACTGCATAAGATCTTGAGGGCGCGATGGAGAACAGTAATCCACCTGAGCACTGTCGACTCTCCGGACAAGGTCAGAGCCACCGTTGTCAATCGACCATCGTTCAACCCTGTGCAGCATCGTGCAAAATCATCCGGCCATTCGAACTGTCCAGTATCGCGTGAATCATTCGGCCAGTCGGTCTTCATCATGATCTACGTTTGGAAATCATGGTCTGTCAGTGCTCTTGCCCTGATTGCAGCTCACGTATCAAGGCGTCTTTGTACGGTAGAGCCAGACCATTTCGTTAGGTGCTGCCACAAAAATGTCCACCAGGATTCACCATTTCTCCGACAACCCGGCAGCGGTCAAAAGTTCGAGTCCCCGTCATGTTACTAGCATTGCTTCGAGTCAGTCCGATTAAAAGCGCCCTCTTTGGGTCGAGCAGTTCACCAAAGCCAATTCCTGGGACCGAGAGCTCTCGAAAATTGCAGCCTCCATGAAGAATCGCCGAGCCACACGAGAGGAGACTGCTCTGAATCGGTCTGTGTCGCGAGTCATCATCCCCCGGTAACAACACTGCTCAGCACGATTTGGAGATCGCGGGTATCTGACGCGATATGCTAGAAGCACAAGCTTTAACACAATCGATTGCTTGAGATGTGACTCTTCAATTTGGCGGTGCGCTGTCATATGAGGTCCACCGAGTGTGTGCCGCGCCTCGGATAGAAACCAAGCGAGCGCATGAATCAGCCGCCACTCACTCAAAAATCCCCGCACGAATACAATACAACGGGACTCATTCATGAATGAAATATCTAGTCTAAAAATTAGTACGTGGCTCACAAATACTACATTGCCGCCGTCAAGCGCGCTACAGTCTTTGCAGGTCCTTCCCGCCAGCCTCACATGATGGTTCCCTTGCCTACAGTGTGGCGGTAGTAATCTGATATAAGCCCAATGGAGGACTTTTTCCTTTTGGTTGCATGACTGACTCTTGCGTCCATTCAGGGTGGCGACAAGCTAGCACAAAGTCTCTCGATTTGTAAGGAACCTGCTTACATACCAATGATTGGCTGACTTACATAACTTCGTTGCTGATTCATATATGCCTCAGCCTCAGCCTCAATCTTGGAACGTGACATTATTCAATACTACCCAGGAAGCAAGGAAATGTCAATCTCGGAGGTCAGCGTAAAGATGGAAGGTAATCTATTCGTATTCCCCTCGCGAAAATGCTTGGCAAGAGCGCCACAATTATACCTATCTGGAAAAAGTCATGGACTATGGATTGCACGAACTCGGCTGGAGCCTCTAAGGCTGCATTAGTGCCCATTGGGCCCCCACTGCAAGGATCGGAGTCTTACACAGTCACACTTGACATGATCATCACAAGCTGGTTAGTGGTATTCCCCATTGCGCTGTCATATCGCGAGACTCATGGCCGGGGCCCAACCGAGCAGTGCAGAGAGAGCCACGTCACGTCGCAATCCCAGAGCTTACCTGACGCAATAAAAAGCTTGTGGAGCCAGCGATCCCACTACCTTCATCTTTCGTTATTTATAACCGGAAGACTAACGCAGCCTAATCAGGTGTGATGGTGCAATAAGAGCTCGGCTCCTACGCTTCGGTAATCATCTGCAGCTCGTATTTGTGAATCCTCGTTCCTACCCCCTTCAATCCTTTCAATCTCCTGGCTTACTTATACCTCGTGCTGCGGCTTTCTTTCAAGTTTTGGTCTGTGCTGTAATCAAACCTCACGGCCTTCTCTCTTCTGAATCTACCTTCCCAGCTCTTAGTCTCTTCTTGGAGCCAAGATCGTCAATTTTGCAGACGCATTTTACTTTCCGAACACCCTGTGACAGTCTCATCATGTATCACCAGATTTTCTGGGTCTCAGGCCTCCTGTTCGCCGCTTTGACCTCCGCTACTCCCACGTATCCTCGCAAACGATTCCCATACCCACATAAGGCTGTATCATATCCGTATTCCTATGGGACTCCCACCGGAACCGGCATTTACCCAACGGGCACCGGCACCTCTGTTCCTTGGCCAACCACGGGGGGAACATCATATACCTACACCCCCTTCACCACATCAACCGCCCTCACCAGCAGCACCAACCTACCGTCCCCATCGACCACCCTTTCTAGCACCACAGTCACCCATCCAGCAACAGGGACTCCGACGAGCTTCAAAATCCAGTACCAAAAGGCTTATGACTACCCGGACTCTCCCGCACTCAACGGCTTCGCCGACCTCATCCCTAACAGCAATGGCGTCCTGACTCAAGGCTATACCGACGACGTTACGTCCGCCGCCACTTTTACCCTCAACGCCGATAGCTCGCTCTCAGTCGGCGATCTCTTTGCGGGTCTCCCCTATCAGGCCGCGTATTCCAATGTTTTCTTTCAAACCGAAGAGACTATCGAGAGTGGAGGGTTCTACAAGTCATATTGTACACTTGGAGATGGAGGGATTCTGAGTTGCTCTACAAATACGGGCAGCTATTATAATGACGATGTGTTCTTTACGTGCGGTGGCCAGACCGGGCCATTTGGCATCACTGTTGGGCCGACGGGGAGGCCATATAATGTTGGATGTTACACCCTGAACTTACTGGCTGTGCCTTTGTAGGTAAGTATTAGTGCTGGGAGTTTCTTGATGGTATTGCGATCAAGACAAGTGGTTGAGCGTGCACGCTCATTTGAAGATTGATCATGGATCGCGCTCATCCAAATGTATGGGGAATATGCTCTCTTAATGGACCCCATGGGCGTGTCGATACAACGATCATGGTGATTGTTGAATAGAGCTTAATCTCAGGCGCCAACAAGGTTCAGCGGTAGCAAAGCAGCGTCAAATGCGGTCCAAAGGATGAATTGATTCTTCACAGTCAGCAGATCAGATAATCGAAGTCGTATTTTGCGCAAACCGTCCCCTCCCCTACGTGAGTCCAGTAATGAGTCTGAATTCTCAGAGATCAAGCATAGTACGCATGAATGCAACCAGGTGGTGGGGATTGAACAAAGATTCGGAGAAACACAGCCCCACGGGAATGATGCTCGCACATCACTGCACATTGAGGATCTCAAGGATGGACGATATCGTCTGAGATTAGACTTGAGCTCACGTGAAGCATGCTCCTCTAGAGCTGCATTAGCGCCCGGATTACCTCCGTTACAAGGATCGGAGTCTTACACGAGACCTGCTTACGGCCTTGTTGGGTCCAATTACCTGGTTTGACATTGCAAGACCTGGGGGCTGATGGTCGCCACGTGCTTACAGAGATTCAACTTACGTCGCAATCCGAAAGGTTACATGGTGCACGAGTAGAGAATGAGGCGGTGTGACAGAGACCTGATGACTTGTGGGATCGGTCTTTGTCTGTAGCTCGTATCTGGGACTCTTTTCTCCTTTGACCAGAACAGTCTCTTGGAATAACTATATATTGTGCTGCCACATCCTTCAATGATTTGATCCATTTCCTGGAATCAGTCCTCACTGTCTTCTCTCTCACGAGCCTCTATTCTGCTTCTTGGTCTTTCCTTGGAATCCGAAACTCAAGGCGACCTTTTGCTCCTCGACACTGTCCTCTTGCAATATCATCATGCATCCCCAGACTCTCTACCTCTCGAGTCTCATCGCATTGGCCTCTGCTACGAGCTTCAAGATCCAGTACCAGACTGCGGATGCAGGGGCCCCTGCTTTAAACGGCTACGCCAACCTCGCCACCGGTTCCGAATACGATAATTACGCCCAGGCTCTGAGCTACACCGCCGACGTCGACTCCGCAGCCACATTTACTCTTAATGCGGATGGCACTCTTTCGGTCGGCGATCTGATTTCGGATATGCCGCCGCAAGCCGCGTATTCTGAGGTGATATTCCAGACCCAGGAAACCATCGACAGTCTGGGGGATTACAAGACATATTGCACGTTAGGAGATGATGGCATTCTGAGTTGCTCAACCAACACGGGAAACGCTGATAACGATGTGTACTACGCCTGTGATGTCACGACAGCGCCGTACATCGAAGCTGGGCCGACGGGGAGACCCTATGATGAATGCTATAACTTGAACCTACTCACTGTGCCTTTGTAGGCATTGGCGCTGTGGGGTGTATGATGCATTCCATCGTACGAGGCAAGTGGTGGAGGTTCTTCGCTCATTTAGGAGGAGGGAGAATTGGATACACTCCTTCTTCTGTACGGCGAACGGGTCTCTCTTGAAAGGGGTAATGGACAGTTTCTCTGGCCAGGTTGCAAAAAATCTTTGTTTGGATGGAAATTAGCTGGGACCTTCCGCGAGAAATTTTGATATCGTGAGCTTTACAGACTGAACAGCACCTACTTCATCTACTGAGTTTCCAGTTCCCAAAAATTCAAGATCATGACAAAGAAAATCAATTCGTTATGAGAGCTCGGTGTTCCGGGATGGATGCATCGATCATGTATTGAGTCTGAGACATCTAGGCTGCAGCCATGATCAAGGCTGCATCCATCACAACGCAGCCTCGACTGCGACGACCGTTTGCCGAAGGCATGATTTGTTCCGAGCTGAATCCAACAGACCTTTACGACAACACCATCCCAACCGTCCAAGGTCGCATGCTTGAATGCCACCAGACCACTCGAGTTGAGCATAGATTATAAAGTCCAATGTCTGCCAATGTGATTCAAGCAATGGGTCCGGACTTTTGGAGATCACTCATGGAATACATTAATGAACCCAGGTTCGGAGAAGCACATTTCTCCTCTAGAATATCTGCTTGGTAGAGGATCTCGAGGCTTCATAATAACATCTTGGATGGGATGTGAGTAAGCGTAAAAGCTAGTGTCGAGATCAAAGGCGGAGCGCGGAAGCTGCACCGGTCATGTTCCCGGGATCTATAAATCGTATGACTAGTACTGCGCACTATTGTAGCTCCTCAAACATCGTTGGCAGTCGCTCGTGCTGAGCATCGCGGGCGCCAAAGTCCGCTGAGAAGAGCAAAGCTCCTGGATCATGAAGTAGCCTGAGTCTTGACTCAAACTCATCTTCCGCTGGCATAGAAGAGGGTATTTTCGCGATGCTTTGTCATGTGACGGTGACTCGAAAAGAAGCCCTAAGCTGCATTCAGCACTTCTCTCGAGCCGTGCCTTAACGTCGGAAAGGACTTCTTAAATGAAATTCATCAAGCCTGTGATCCGTTTTGGGTTGCGACCTCATTCTTGCAGAATTTGATATTTGTGAAAAAAAATAAAACATGCCGCCAGTGCATGGCTACTCATGTTTGTCTTGGATATGGACCATCGCTTTGAGTCTTATCATCATTCAACGCGAGGCCGGCCGCAATCACTATTCTGCGCAACACGACACGGTTCTCGCGGGGTTCCATCATCGAGATATGCCGTAGGTCTGTTTGGCATATGTCTTGAGGATTCAACACCATTGAGGACGCCGCCCACGCATCATTTCGAGGGAATGATGGAAGCCACCGTCTTCGCTCAGCCGAGGAACAGGTTCGCGTCATGTGTCCGAGGAAATCCTGCACATTTTGTCGATCAAGCATTCATCTTTGAGCACATGGTGTAGTGATTTTGGATATTGTCCCTGCTGGGGTCCCACACAAGCAGCTGATACGCAGAGATGATCAGGCTTTGGTGTGTCAAGAACCTACTGAGTTTCACTCAGTCTTGCTGTCATGTGGGCCATCGGCTTATGAGTCGCCTCTGAACAGACATTTTCGAGGAATTCAAATGCCGCAGCCGAAAGACCACAATCTGCAGAATGCCCACACTGAGACCCCAGGCGCTGCTTCATCACTCACCGTACTCTCCCCATACAAGTCCTTTCGGTTGCTTGACTTGTATTTCGGCTACGCAACCCGCACGGATGAGGGGACCGCCAACCTTACCACCGAATGCACAATTACGGTGTCTGGATTCACGAAAGCGGGGGATAGTACCGCTTCGACGACAGCCACTTTCGAGTTCCAGCCTCCTCTGGTCGGGGTGGCACCGGCCAATATGACGCACGCGCTCCTGCCGAGTGCATTTCAAAATATGGATTTTCAACAGGTCACCGTATTGCCCAATGCACTTGAGGTCAATGGCTTGCTGATGGACAATGTGCATTATAATCTCATCTGTTAAGCAAGCCGCTGGATCGAGCAAAAAGTTATCTGTGTTTGGATGGGCAGAGGCAAATGATTCAAAATACATTGGCAACCTCAAACAACAGAAGGGGCACAAAAGGTGCTACATCTGCTTCCCTAGCCCAGCTGATAGTCAGGAAAATGAAAGAGTGAGACTGACTGTGCTATCATCGTCACAACAGCCGCACTTACCTCCGGCTGCCAAAGCCTTCGCACTTCAAGACTTGCAAAACGAAGCTCGACTGGTTGCTCCCTAGAAATGAGCGCCACCTCCGATCGTGATGACTTGTCCATTGATCCACTCGCCATCTTGGCTGCAGAGAAAGGCGACCACGCGGGCCACGTCTTGCGGTAGACCGACGCGGTTGAGGGGACTGGAGTTGGCGATTGCCTAGGCAGAGCGTGAGCAAGATATTTTGCTGATCACGCATTGAAGGGAATACGTGACATACCTTGTCAACTTGCTCATCGGTCATTGAGGCCTCATTGGGCACGTAGAGTCGAGCGGCCTCTATGTACATGTCCGTCTTTACACCACCCGGAGCAATGGCGTTGACGGTGATGCGCTTGGGCCCACAGTCTGTGGTGAGAAGTAGGGTCAGCGTGGGGTCTGACAGCGAAGAGGGAGCGGGGAAAGTCATGGGGCCGCAGATAGCGGAAGGCACAGGAGGCACTGACCAACGGCGAAGCACCTCGCAAATCCTTCAACAGCAGCCTTGCTGCCGGAATAAAGCGCATGATTCTTCACCCCCTTGGCCTGGGCGCTCATGCTGCTCAACATCACAATGCGACCGCCCTCAGTCAGGTGCTTGTAAGCCTGCTGCGCGACGAACAACTGGCCGCGAGTGTTGACGGCAAAGACCCTGTCGAACTCCTCCGGTGTGATTTCGCTGATGTGGCCGAAACTCTCCAGGCCAGAATTGGAGACCACGATATCCAATTTTCCGAAATGCGCAACTGCCTTTTCGAAAAGCATGCGAACTTCTTCGGGCTTAGACACATCGGCCTTGATTGAGATGGCGTCCTGCCCGTGGGTTTTTTTGATCTCCTCGACGACCTTCTCGGCAGGCTCGGCGGCGCGGGAATAGTTGATCACTAGAGAAGCACCGCGGCTGGCGAGCTCGAGAGCATTCTGACGGCCCATGCCCCTGCCGGAGCCGGTGACTAGGGCGACTTTGCCATCAAGGCGGGAGGTGGACACTGCTGATGGACTGGACATCCTGAGGCTGTCGTACGAGGATCGTTTCTCGGAATTGGTTTGGAGATTGTGTTCCGATTGGGAAGAACTTGAACAATCTGATACGATGGATGCTAGTCAAACAAAGTCTTTGATGATAACAGCCGTCTAACGGTCTGCGCGAGGGATCTTATATGGCCCAGCTGTCGCGCTTCTCGGTCGTGCATTATCGCTGTCGCTCTTACTCGAGTGCGAAAGGCTACCTTTATCGTGATCCCGTTGTACCCTGCCATCTCAGCCAACACTATTCGGCTTGAGGACGAGGCCACAGTGATAATCCTCAATCGGTCCTCGCTCTTCGACCTTTCGCGCATCGGGTCTTCACAAAGGGAAAGGCGACGCTAATGCGCCTAGAAGCCACTCGCACCCTGACGTCACTATGTTTGACGTCATTTTCTGAAGGCTCAGGAGCCGTCAAAGCCGTATTGCGCCTCGGTCCGAGAATCACCGTAAGAGCGAAGGTTCGAGCCTTCTCAGTCCTTTCTGGGGTAGGCAGATCTCTTCTACACCTATTCTAGCACGTCGGACATCGAGATCATCCGGCAATGCTTGAGCACGTCCGAGATTATTGCAAGAGGATTCATCGAGAATGAAAATGATTCTAGGAGGCAAATCCGGCAAGCTAGGGTCAATCGGGAATGAACAAGAGAAACCCAACGCATTGGCCTTGTCAAATGATCAGACTCGATCATGGACAGGCTCTTTGCGATGCCCTCGGGCTGCATCCCAGATCGATCGACCCTATGAATCAACGGCTGGGTCGAAGGCGCGGACATCTCAAGTACAATATACATCTCAGCCACACCGCTATCAGAATGATCGCCATAGTCCTGTCGTTCACAATCCCGAATTCTAGAATGAGGGCCGGCTCAGTCTCAATAGCACAAGCTCCTCGTAATCTAGGGAGACTCATTCTGGTTGGCACACGGAACCCTCGGACTGGGACGGATACCGCGCTGGTGGTTATGCCCAGGCTCGTCGCGGAAGGGTCTGAAGTCAGGCTCGCATCTTCTTCACGGAGGAAGCGATGGAAAGAGTGATCAAGCTTTAGTGCGATGTCATCGATACTAGAGACCAACAACGTGGCATTGAACGAGTCGGTTGAAGGTGATTCGCCGATGATTGCTCCAGCGGTGAAGAAGTCCATCGCAATGAAGAGGCGAGTCTGGACCTCTGATAGTCTATACGTCGGGTGCCATGATTGCTCAGATCGCCACCCCTGTATTCTCCTCGCCTGACATATCTCAGGTCCACTGGATCGTCAGGGTTTTCTATCGCTAGCGCTCTCGTTGCGAGTTTATTGTCCCCTCACTTCTGAGCCATGCACCAACGAGCTTCAGGAAACTTGTACCACGTCTTGCGGGTCCGCTCACGGCTGTTGTTTGCTCGACATGTCGACTTGAAGAATTCTCGAGCTATGCGAGAGGGGAGGGTTCATCGAGGCAGCTTTCCCAACTCAAGATGCATAGACTACGCTTGTGTATTGTCCGACTCCTTGTCATCGGCTTCGCCCGTCAATCGAATACTCACATTCTCTGATCGAAGAACCCAATTAGTGGCTTATTTTCAGAATTGCGGTAGTTGCAGCAGCTTCATGGATCATCACTCTTTCCAGGAACATTCAAAGCATACTAGGAGCGTGTGTGGGCCCTGATTGTGCCTTAATAGCTTTGGTGCGCTTGAATTCTCTAATCAGTCCATCAGTTCTCTCGCGGCACCCTTGTACTGGTCCGCGTCACCTTCTCTTGAACCATACAGGCTCACAGAAAAGGAACGTCCTTTGCAGTCTCCTAACCTGCCCTTTAATCCAGTCTAGCTGACCCTCACGCAAGACAATCGGGACCGCATCGTCTTCTGGCTCGGCAAGCCGCCACACGTTGACCAAGTGCGGGAAGAGGATCCAGCCGCCTGATGCAGCTGCTCGGGCTTGATGGTTGGATCTCACGCTAGGAACTCGTATGGACCTTCCAGTCTCCGGGTCCACCTTGCATTTTGAGGGGAAATTGGTGGTCACGCTGTGTGTGGGACTTTTGGGCAGGATTGTGTCCCCAAGATGAAAGGGAACCGCCTCGCAAATGGAGTCCACCAGTTGCTGTACACACTCGTCCGCTCCAACGAGTAGCTCCCTTTGTTCTGGGTCGCGCAGCAGGCTGGGCTCGTCGGCAAAGGATTGTCGGATGACCTGAAGCGTGAGTAAATAGCGGACAGAAAATAGAATCCATGTGCTACCGAATGTTAAGTCGCCCCAGATACTGCAGTGGGAACCATAGAAGCCGGCTTCTCGGATCGACTCGATCACAGACTCACGTGGTATGTATTCTGGTAGCAAGCCCGGGTCGGTGATACTCGCTTTCCAGTTTATTAGGAGGCCTTCTATCCTCAGAGCCTCCTCAATGATTTCCGTATGGCATGCGCGACGTGCCAAAGGGTCATCGAGGGGGATCTCGCGGCGCAAGGTCCACAGACGGCTCTGGACCCGGGTCAAATAGACAGTTATGAGATCGAGACTCATTACTCTCGTAGCATTTGTTGATGGATGGCCGAACAAGTGATCCAAACGCTCTGGAAAAGGCTGCCGTGTGGAGAGCATGTAAGGCAACACAGTGTGGCGGACTGCTCCAATGAGTGCCCGACCTCTAGGTGTCGCAAGGTTCCTGGAGCCACGATGCTCGATCATGGCTAGAGCCCCGTGCTTGTGCTTTCCGTACTCGACTGGTACAGGAGCGTAATGCAAGACCAGTGTATCGTAGAGGTCAAAAAGTAAGATGGTCATGAGCATCTCGTCCGTCGAGGATTGCAGAGGATCGTTCAAGGCTTCTTGGGCGGCGGCGACCGCCTCAGTGAAGGTAATTGATGCAGGCCGCATGTCGCCACCCCGGAAAAACCATATCATCGCGATATTGACGGTGACCGCGGCCGTTGCCAGCCTCAAGGATGAGTGCACTGGCGCTTGCAGGTACATCGGTTGCCACATATGATTGAAACCATCGTGCGCCTCAGGATCGATTGCTGTACCCCCGTAATGACGGAAGAAGAAGAAGATCGAAGCTTCCTGTACATTCTGTTTGAGAGCACAGGGGACCGGCGATGAGAAGATGTCGAAGTTCACATCTTGTACCTCGGTTGGCGAACAATCCTTTGGCAATTCTATTGCACAGCCGCTCGACCGGGGATAACCGCTATTTGTGGAATACACAATCCATCGCTGAGAGGCCTTGTGAACATTGGTGGCTGGAGCACCCGACGAGCCAAGGACAAGCTCTGCAGGGGTTTTAGCCCCCAAATGTGTCTTGCCAATGCATCCACGTTCTCTGTCTGCAGCTGTGTGCTGACTACCATTCGGGCGCCGAACCACGTGGTTCTGAGGTCTGTGGGCGCCATCAAAGACATCGCCATAGCCTGGACAGGTGTATCTTTGACGAATACAATTCTGACATACGGGTTTGGTCCGGTCGCACTGAACAGCATCAATTCCTGAGGAACCATGGAAGAATGGGATTGGACGCCAACCTTCACTCGGCGAGCTCGGCAAACCTTGCATCCACCACTGGGACCGTGATAGACCATTGTTGCTCGAAGAGGATTTCGTGCTGTGAGGAAGTTCCCGTTGTTTGTTTTCCTGATCCCTTACGTGATCCTCCTGTTCATTTATTGTCGTCCGTTTGCGGACATCAACACTGAAAGAGCATGTAGACGGACGCACTTTGGTCCTCCTCCCTTGATTGCGGTCATGCTCACTTTTGTTTGACGAATCGCAAGGAACCGCTGTATTGGGTTAGTTGCAGATCTCCTGCGGCTGACTAAATATATTCGGCTAATCAGAGAGTCAAAGCATGGTAGCCCTGCAAGGGTCTGCGGCTGAGCAAAGCTCCTCCATCGTGGGAACCTTCATGCGCACGACTTCAGATTCATTCAGACTTGACAGAAATACGTTTGATTGAGTTTGACGCAGTCATCAATGTCCAAGGATCCTTCAAACTCATGCTCCGACTCATGGAAGGCACAGGCAATTGCAAGGATGGGCGGCCCAATAGGAGGAATACGGTAGACGTCATACAATAGGACTTACACCTAATATAGCCTGTCTTCCAGGCAACGAGTCGGAGCATGAACTCTTCCGTGTGTCAACCTGCGACGGGACAATCCTCACTGCCGCTGCGCCTTCGCGGATCATCGCCTCTGCGTAGGAGTCGTCGACGATGCAGTGGCCCAGCCAGGGTGCTAGCGCCCTAGGAAGCTGTTTATGGAGCAACATTCGTCCAGTGTGTGATTCTATTCCAGGATTTATTCCAGGACTGCTGGGTCAGACGGATAGACATGGCTTCCGACTACACATGAACCACATCAGACGCCTCCGAAGCCATGGTATATAATGGCCAGCGATACTCTTTCTCTTCAATCTTTATTATCCATAACCCAAAACCATTCATCCATAAGCGTACGTGCACAAATATCCAGTCAAACACCATCCAAAGGCCATATTTCATCATGAAGATCTCCTGGACCATCACAGCCTGTTGCGCAGCCATCGCCAGTGCTGTCCCACTGAGCAATAGGTGAGGCGTCATGCCAACAAGATGACCTCTACTAATCCTTACATAGCCGCTTCCCAGTCTCCTCAAGTGACACGCAATACAAAGAAACCGACCTCCTCAATTTCATATTGAGTCTTGAACAATTCCAGGATGCCTTTTATCGGCAAGGTCTTGCCAACTTCACCCAGGCACAATTCGCCCAAGCTGGATATGATGCCGACTTCTATTCCAACCTGACAGAGCTGGCGTCCCAGGAGCACACTCATGTCACTTCGCTGACCTCGACACTACGTCAACTCAACGCTACTCCTGTGGCAGAATGCGAGTATAACTTCAACGTCACCAACCCGTCAATTTTCGTCGTCACTGCGTCCCTGATCGAAGCTGTCAGCGTCAGCTCCGATATTGGCTTGTTGGCACACCTACAAGGCTCTACATACATGAAGGTCTTGGCATCGAGTTTGGCCGTTGAGGCCCGACATTCGTCTTTCATTCGCGAGGCTCTTGGGGAGCAGTACTTTCCCACCCCTTATGACACACCGACGGATCTGGATGAGACGTACACCTTGATTCAGCTCTTCACAGTCTCTTGTCCTCAGACGAACCCTCTGGCTCTCAAGGTATTTTACCGTTTCTTGTGTGTGAAGTGACGAAACTGAAGCAGGTCCCAGAACTTTCCCACGCTTTCCTCTTCCTACTCCAACCACGGCGCGATCGGCAAGGAGGTCACCTTCGTCACATATGGCAAAGACATCAAAGTCAATTCCGACTCTGAACCCCTCTACGCCGCATTTCTCACCCTCTCAGGCCCCGTTTTCGCCCCGTGAGTCTTCTCTCTCTTCATCCTTCATTCCTCCCCTCTTGTTTGCAAACCTGCATGACCATGCAAAGCGCAGTCTTGCGCGGCTGGCGATTGCCTGCTTGACTGACCTTCTTCGCGCAGGACCACTCGCCTTCCCAATAACGGTGGGTTCAACACTACGGTACCCGCGGCGCCAGAAGGCTATGCTCCAATCAACGGCCTTACTTATGTTGTCCTATCGAGTTGCAACACAACACTTACCGACGACACTATTGTGGCTGGGCCTGCGACAATTGAGATTCACCTCAAGTAGACAGGAGCAGGAAAAATGGCCATGCGAGAGCGCTTTTGGGCAGTGCACGGTACTCAAAGGTTAGGAGGGGCGCACGTGCCTCTGGGCTGTTGCAGGTGAGGAAGTGATAAATCTTGGGGAGAGTCCTTCATTACGCTATCATATCATGCGATGGGTTGTAAGAGTGGTTTACTTTCTCTCTCTGGCTGCATCCATTAATGGATCATTCTGTTTCGCTATGAAGTATCTTTTGGAGCAAATCTTGAATTCTATGAATTTTGATTGGTCTCTTTCTAGAGCGAGAGTCGTCTCTTTTCTGATGTGAGAAATATGCTGCTATGAGTGCAAAAAAATCAATTGTCCAGTGGCAATGACCAGGCCCGCGAAAGAGGTCGCTTGCTGAGATCTTAACTGGCCTAATCCCATACTGGATCTCTACCGCACCAGGTCTCGACGCGTCGCACTGGGATCTCACGTGAACATCAAAAGAAAGATGCATCAGCAGGTAATGCCTCACAGACCTGAGAAGATGCACAAATATGATTATCAGCGCAAAATGGATTGGTGGAGGATCGCCAGGGTACATTGCTCAAGAGTGCGGCGGCTTCACAAATGTCCCTCGACCAATGGGAGTCAATGTTTTCCCCTGAAACGCTTTCCAATATCAGCACAGAATTAATTGGACCGGACCAGCCGAGACCAAAGTACAAGACTTCACGTCACTGTCGCTAATCAAGGCTGCAATCTTTCAACTGTGCATTGCCATCATAGGTGTTCATTCCTTCAAGATCACACGGCTCCCAACACGGGACTCTGCGCAACCGAGTCTGGCATATTAAGCATTGCAAAACACCTTCTGCTAATATCTTCTGCCAACTCGAAAATTAATCTCCCGGCCTTACATATCACCCGTAATGCCGCTGACGTTCTAAGGTGTGAAACCTGTGAAAAAAAAACGAATTTCAACGTGGTGAATCCAGATTCGAGCGGCTTCGCACGAGCTAGCTCAAGCCAGGCTTGCTCTCTGTTGAATGTAGCTCTGTTGTACGCTTGCAAGATCCCGGCGGCCATCGACTCCAAGATCTTTTTTAAGGCTGGTGGCCATAAAGGCTATTTGAGCGATTCATCTTCTGTTTTAGCAGACCTGATCTTGGTAGCTCTGTGCAGCTTGAAGCCATGGAGATTTTGAATCAAATGTGTTGTGGTGCGCGCTGGCACACACGCGAATGCCTGGCATTGCAAAGACAGTCACTTTGCCAGCTGCCCCTCATATTAGACTCGGTCTCGTGTTTGTAGCTCTTCTCTAAAGGCCGGAAAAGAAGCATACGAAAGGCCTGCAAACTCAGCTCCTGGTCAGACCCCTGCCTGATCCAAATATTAAGCAAGTAACCGCTTGCAGGAACGGGGCGATGAGTTCATGGCGCACACTAGAAAACAGGTGGTCCAGGCCACGGAGAAGCACCAAACGGACTGCGTAGGATTGTTGGCTTATCCTCGGAAGCTGGATAGGAGCGGCAGGTGGCACTTCTGCAATCCTCGTCCTCCCATCTCGAACGGCGTAGTCTCAGATTGAATCTGATGAATGACCTGCGGTCATCTGATCGGACGAGACGAAGTCTCCAACCAAGATGAGGCTTGATTTTGAGATTGAAAGACTATCAGGGGCTCAGGGGCGCTTAATTAGGGGTGACCCCGCCCCTTGTACTACCAAGAACCTAATTGGCAGCCCTGCAGGAGCAGATCAAATGAAATATATGGATCACAGACGTATGGAGCTCCTTCGCCCCATTTGGCTTCTTGTTCGTAAGCCACGGCGCGTCCTTGACCAATGAGACTGTGAAAGTTAATGAGGCTGCCGCAGCTCGTGTTGCTGCGCCCACGACAATGTTTGTGTTACCCCAGAATACAATTCCAAGACTTCTCCGTTGTCCTCTCCCGTCTCCTTCGTTTGAAATCCTACTTTTCCATACATTCGAATCAAGATCAACCGTCTGAGTCCTCAACAGCCCACTTGCGTTGAAAAGGACGAGATCACGCTCGATAATCGTTTGAATCAGCTTTCCATTGCCCCAGCTCGACCGACCGCGAGGATAATGTCTCTTGACCCTAAGGGTAGTAATTGGACCGGCTTTCTCCGCTTCACACCCTTCGTGGTGGCCTCAGTTCTCGTCTGTTCGGTCGTCGCTTTCAGCACCAGCGCCCTTTATGGATCATCCCTGCACGACGCACCCCTCGATAAACCGAAGACCGATGCCCATCGCTTCACTACCGCGTTAATATCATCTCTGCCTCCTCCATCACGGATCTACACCACTCTATTCTGTCTGAGCTGACTCTTCCCCCCCCCCCCGCCCCTGTGAATAGCTGGTTCGTCTTTTACGCCAGCTTCTTCCCATTTTTGTCCCTTCTCCACGGCTTCCTCGACATCAGTCTCTTCTTCAGCAAGAAACTCAGCCCAGTCTACGCACTTGTCGGCTCTACTGTGTTCTTCGTGGGCTGGCTCGTCCAGATCATCATCTGAATCCAGTGCGAGATGACCACCGACGGTCTCCCGGGCTACTGCTACCAGAAATTCCTCAAATTCAACAATCATTCCAACTCCGCATCGGGACACATTGGTGTGAGCGATTCGGTGGAGGCTACAAAGGAAGCATTTGCGGTTCTGGCTCTAAGCGGGTGGGTTTTCCATTATCTGCGAGGCGTTCGCAACGCATTCGGGCCTAATAGTTGGTATTCCAGGTACCTCGTCTATGTTGCCTTTGCGGCTGTTGCCGTGCACCGAGCAAAGAAAACGGAGGTGCCATCATCATTGATTCAGCTCAAGTCCGAGTCTGGCTTGGAGTTGCAACAGTAGACGTAGGAGGATGCCTAGAACGGGGGCGAATGGGCGTTGGGAAACGACGTAACGAGTTGTCATTCAACAACGTGCGAAGCGTTCGAAGAATTCGCAGCTTGGTGAAAGGAGAATTTAACGGAGCGGGCCAATCTTGACCGAATGGCACGAAGAGTAAGGCTGGGATGAACATCAGATAATGAACATTTCGCGACTGTCTCACCCCTGCAACACGGTACTTCTGACCCGACTTCTCCGCAGCCGTCTATAGACTGGAAATTGGAGAATTTTTTACCAACATGTTCAACTGTATTAATCTAAGAATGTCTGAATCGCAGAACTGTGACTCGCTTGCTTGGTAGTAAATTTACCAGTCACTTGAATAGTGCAATAAAGCCAATATGCAACTGTTCGAGCTGTTCGAGTTGGTCAGGTTTTGCGGATTCGTTATGCTTTATCCGTGGAAAAATAGCGCCTAAATCGTAGTGCGACTTACCCAATATCATCTTGGGGTGTAAGGGCATGCATAGTTCGCACCGATGATCGAATCCATCTTGGATATTTAGTGGATGTGTCCGACCAAATGATGGGATATCGCAATCTATGTTCAGTCAATCGCGCGACGAGACATGATGAGGTAGAATGCGACCCCTCCCGTTCATGAGAACAACGCCTCGATTGCAAGCTAAATCCTGGCCCACAAACAGTGATGAATTCAATCCGTCGTATCCAGAGCCGGCGTCGTCACACGGGCGCGCCCAGAGCTCACCAAGGGTCCACTATCCGATTGCGCTGTCTCCAAATCCACCAAGTCTCGCTGCATGATCAACCACCCCACCCATAATTTCTTCCCCCCGTCCCTGTCAACACACCCCATCTGCCACGCATGCTCAATCAACGGCTCCCCGGAGACATTCTGCTAAATCACGAAAATCATCACCTCGATGCCTAGCGCCGTCTCATTGTTGTACAAAGGCCTTGATCCGCGCATCTGAACGCCGTCCTTGGCCACGAGACGGACATTTGAGCGTTCGACGGTCTCGTTACCGTAGTCGAGGTACGGGCCCATTGAAGTAGTTGGTTCTGGCGTGAGGTGGCCGCGGCGAGAGGAGGTATTTGGCGAAACCGACCGTGCGGTCGAAGTCCGGGCGGCGGATCGATTGCCAGCTCGTAGGGTAAGGGTAGAGGACCGAGGCAATGCCGAAATTTGTGGCGTTGAAGGTTGAGGCGCTGTGGAAGTTCTGAGGGGCTGACGGTGTGCCTATGTTGATGGGTGGGAGCATAGTCAAACAAAGAGGTTGTGGGAGGAAAAGGAGGAAGAATGTAAGTCATGCCTGAATTGCTTGCATCGTGTTTTCCTTTCCATTAAGAAGAATGACCGGGAGTCGCTCGAGTGAAAGTTGCTTGCTGCTTGTTCCTTTTAATGCTCGGTCGGATGATTGAAAGCAACATATGCATGCTCTATCCGCAGGTGAGCCATGATCAAAGCTCTGCATGATCTTGGATGATGTATTATTGAGGGTCATTCTCAGGTACGTTCGGCGCTTGCGTATTGACTTACGGCTATCCTTCGATGCATTACCGAATCTTAATGCGACAAGCGAGTGGACCCAAGGAAGCCGCACTAAGTACAGCTCTTTTGGTCTCGAGAGGCGAGAAACGCAGGTCACATGGTATCTCTCTCACATCGTCATTCTACCATCTACTCAACAGGGGTTGAATTGACAACAAGGCCTGCAACATTCGTGTCATTCCGCTTCGCCTCAAACACTGCAATACTTGCCTTGATGTGCCGCTGGACGGGCATCGATCTGGGTCAGGGAATTTCGAAGAATTATTTACATGTACGTGCAAAGAATTCAAAATGAGCAGCTCTAGCCTTTTTACAATACCTAGACTCAAAGTCACGGCGAGGCACACTGAAAACGTTTCAGAAGCTGGAAGAAGTTGAGGGAACTTTCACGGCAAGCAACTTCGAATCCCTTCTGGAATGGTCCACGAGATGACTACATTGTGTCTACCAAGCTGGACAAAGACAGAGACTGCGGATCTCCTACCGTAATTGCATCGTCAAGATCTCGAGGCTGCATCTGGGAACACGAAATCAAGTCAAAACATTAGGGTGCTGAGACGTTGGACCTGACTCGTGGAGTAGCTGTCAGCCCTCTGAAAATTTGAAATCTTTCGCCATGTACGTTGCAATTAGGTCTTCAAAGCTTCTTGATTCCACGACCAGGTCACGGTCCGGAGCCCAACCCAGATCATTTCAGGATTTCGGCTCCCCAAACATCAACAGCTTTGATGTCTGCAACAGGCAGTGACTCCGGACTTTTACTGACAGGTCGCAATTCTACAAGTGCGAAGAGCGTATTGTAGCCGTCAGGTGTTTTCACGGCTTGAAGCATGAGGAGCGCAGTCCTCTGGGAAACTCCGTCAAAACGAAAGTCTCGGCCTCAATGATCAAGCTGGCTAACACATTCCTTGCAAGTAATACTTCGGGCATCTGGAAATCTTGAGCGATGTGGCGACCTGCCGGACTGAAAAAGCTTGACGACAGTGACCGCATTGGAATTCGCTTATCCTTTCGTTTTTCTGCTCGATATGCCCAGGACCCTGGCCGATCGTGGCTTTATCGCACGCTGTCACGGCAGGCAGAGGGACTCACCGTAGAGCCCAGCAGTGATCGGGAAGTTCCATGGTGCAGCAACTTGCAACAGCAACGATACCTTGGTACGATCTGCGACTGAAGTACGCGGTTTTCAAAGAATTATCCATCTGTCCGTGAGAGTCTCTAAACATCAATCGCCGTGGCGCCAGTAGATGGGTGAGTCTCTGGGGACGATTCATGCGACGGTGGTTCCAAGCGCACGGGTCGCTTGTAGAGTGAAGAGATCATATTCTTAGCAGCTCGAAACCATATCTTGTGTCACTCCCGGGTGCGCTAGAGCCACAGTCACTCGTGAATCACGGGTTTCCCGCCTTGTTTACGCTACGTGAATGTCAACCTGCACAGCACACAGCCTTGAACACTCATCTCACGTATACTGCCCGATGCGGTTAGCCCAGGTTTTGGCGCCCAACTTTCCTGCACTCGCAGACATCAACGCCATCCCACGCTCAATTCATCAATGAGGGACGAAGCTCATAAGGTCCATTGAGCTTCCGGTCAAGTCCGAGTCTTCAAAAATGGCAAGAAGATCTCGCAAAGTCCGGAGTGACGAAACAATGTTTCAATTTCCCGTGCCTGGGCCTCCTGATAACCCGTCGACATCATCTGAAACAGGTCATCTTTCATGATTGGATAGTTGCCTGAACCAACAATTGTGTGTCACGAATCGTCGAGGGTGTGGGCTGAAGAGGTCGCTGGCAATGTCTCTGACAAGGTATCGAAGATGAGCTTCCACCGAAAGAATTGGCGTTTTAAACAATATGAACTCTACTCCGCATACGCTTTCAATAGCATCAATAACTAAAACACTCAAAATAAGATTCAACTACTCTAGTATATCCCGCCTTCATGTGGCTATACAGAGACACGTCGAGACCTCATTCATGCGACGTTTCGACGGTCCTTTTATATTTGTACTTCTGGTGCATATTTACATGCCTTCGCCTCGGCAGCCTGATCTAGATTCATCAACAGATTCTCGGAAGGTGCATGTCGCATTCTGCAAACAATTCGCACAATATTTAAGCCATGGCTATTGACAGGACAATTTGGGTGCGAAGATGGTACGTAATGGGCCGCATCAAGCTAAGGTGCTGGAAATCGTGCAGTGCTGAAAATTCCCAGCTTTGTTCCCGACCTTCTAGTTGTCCTCCTCTGCATCCAATGCATGATTACGCCTGCAGAAGGAGCCTTCAACCTTGTGCAACCCGGGCTCCAGGAAAATTTTGATCCAGCAGAAGCTGATCCTACTGGAAATATAACCTGTCCAGACGAAGGCGATCTCAGATATCTTCGCCTTCCCACAATCACCTCCCCGGATGGCGATCGAATTGTCGACCCGGGTACGCTCACCTTGCAGCAGCTCTGTGCGAAGCCTCAATATGGAGGCTGGGGACCAGGCTTACACCTGGGAGGCTTCTGTTACACCGGCAGGAATGGTCGAGTTGTCAATTTTGACACTACCCCTGCCGCGCGTGTCTCAAGTCACTTGACCAGTCCCCGAATGCTCCTTTATTGCCAAACCCGCTGCTTCTGCAATAACCCACCATCATCATCCCAGCAGAGACTTGAAAATTTTTATGCAAGATATCTTAGTGGCCCAGTTGGCGTTGTCGCAGCGGGCGATATATCTCGGTCCGTGTACAAACTAGAGAAGAGATCCTTTCTCCCAGGAGCATGGTTGAGCTCACTTCAAAGATCAAGCCGGCGTTGGATTCTCGTGAACGTTCGGAGTCAATTATATCATCAGCAAGAGCGCGCCAATGTGCTGTTGCGAGTCGCAGGACTTCCCCAGATTATGCAGACGCCCACCCCCTTCTACCCACAGACAGCCGCTGTCGCATTGGATAGTAGTAACGATATCGAGTGCGATGGATCGCTCCCCGACTGGCCTCTCCCAATCCCAAATGAATGGCAAGCGGCTGTGAATACAGACCCGCTGAACCTTCAATCTCTTTGTAGTGCTTCTTTACTCGGTGGTAACAGGTCGGTATCTGTTCATAGAATTCACTGCAAATTTGCTAAAACATCGAGCAGCTATTTTAATGCAGGCGGGTACTGTCATCAAGACGATCAGTCTCGCAGGAAAGACGTATGGTTCACCGACGAGATGACTCCGAACCCTGCACTGAGATGGAATAATTTCCTTGCAAGTCCTTCCAGATCCACATCAATTCAAGACCTTTGCTATCATATCAGCATGTAGATTGACCATATGCTGACCTGATGATCAAAACCTGACAGGCTTCGCTGGCGGTACGATTCCATTGCTGGAAATATTGCAAATGCAGAGGCCAACGACAACAACCCAAGAATCGAAGCATCTCCCCTTTATGGAGGTTCCTTGTGAAAGCCCAACTGCGCGACAAGCTGCCAGGAGGTGTAGACCTTGCCGTCGAGAACCCGGATGGTAGCAGCACGAGCGTGAATATCATCCCTCAACAAGACAGCAAGAAACAAAAGACAAGGGCGGGATTTTGTGGGTATGATGGATTGCAGTTCTGTACACGGCCCTGGCCAACAGGCTTGTTAGGGCCTAAACCGACTGCCCCAGTCTCAATCCCGACCATCGATCTCGAGACTTGCGGTCAATCATGTCAGTCGAATGACGAATGCGGCGGTCCTTCGGATTGGAATTCCGGCTGTCGATGCGTCATTCCCAAAGTTGGATATATACCGGATCCTGTCTTCCCTTCGTTACCCGTTGGACGCTGCTTGGTTCTTACAGCGGCAATCCTCAGTCAAGCAGGCTCTCTGTTCGGAAAAAGAAAATCATTACCGAGCATCGGCACCGGTTTTAATTCTTTGCACCATGGGAGAGCTGACCTGGAGAAGCGCGACTTGAGTGATAGCAGTCTAACAAACGTTACCGACTTGAGCAAGTTGAACCTGACCGACTTGAGCAGTCTAGCAAACCTGACCGATTCGAGCGACGCGAGTCGAGCAAACGTGACGTTTGTCCAGAGCGCGAATCAATCCATCTTTGCTGAATTCTTCTCCGACGATTACAATGATTTGCCGTCAGTGACCGAAAGCATCGATAATGAGAATCCGCCCGCCAACTTGACCACTTGGGTGAATGAAACATCTTTGGAGGCTTATACGAGTCTGAACACTTTGCCGAGCTATGTCTGGTGTGTTTGCAACTGTACCTATATCTCGTGGGGCTGCTGCGATCCTCATAATCAGAATGGTATCGTCCAGGAGCCCGCAAGTTACAACAAGGGTCACATCGGCAACTGTACTGTCTCCAATGGAACGATGACTACGTCCAACACTACTTCTTCAATGGACATGGGTCCCAATCTACCAAGCAAAGTCACCGCCTCCCAGCAGATGGAGTCTGATCTATCAAGCAACGACACCACCATCTTGGCCCCGTCTACGAACGATACCGCAGTCTCGGCCCCGTCAGCTACAGCATCAGTCGCACAGGATATGAGCTTGTCAACTAGTGCATCAAGTACTTCTTCACCTGCACCAAGGCCAACTGTCTGCACCACCAAGTGTCGAAGCGCTGTCCGCGCATGCGAATGGTGGTGCACATGCCAGGCTCCGCCCGTCGGCCTCTTCTTCTGGTTCCAAGGCGCATGCGGACCAAGGTATAAAAAGCGAAGCCTCCCCCCCTCATTCTTCGATGAAGAAAACATCGCTTCGAGCTCAAAATCTAATCACATGACACGCCAAAACAGCGTTCACCTGACCACCAACTCCACTGCTCGCCAACTCCTCGGCACTGACGTCCCCGCCAACGCTATCAATAGACCAGCTCCGGGAGGCCAGAGGGGTGGGACATTGCTGGGCAACAAAGTCACCATGCGGATGATCCCTGGCGCGCCGTACCCGGCTCCCTGCAACGAATCGTACATTAGCTACGCTTGCGCGGACAGCACGGATGGCATCGTCTATGAACCACCGGAAATGTGGTTGGGAGCCTTGCTGCCAGACGACGCGTCTCCGTCTGTTTTACCACCTGCGCCCGAAAGATGGCTGCAGATCAACGGGCTGGATGATAGTTTCAACAAATTGAACAAGGTTGTATCGTAGAGTCAGGATTCAATATAGGCTCCTCGTTGCAGGCTGGATGATCAGAAATACACAGGCATTTCATTGCAGGCTGCATAGATATGAATGGCACCCAATGGGCAGCAATGAGTTGAAGACTTGGGTAGCCTGTCCTCTTTAGACGAACCAGCGCGATGTCGAACATTGACGGCATCTACAGGTATCTACCACCCTTTTTCAGAGCTCTTCAAGATCGGTAGTTGATCGTCTGATGGAGAGAAGGTATGGATCTTGAGGCGCTGCAGTGCTTGGACAGCTTCTTCGTGCTCTTTGAACTGGTTTTCTCGCCCTTCCTTAGCCGTTTCCTGCTGCTCGCGAGATTGGTCAAGGACGCCTACCATTTCCATAGTATATGGAACCTCGCAACCATGTTGTTGGTTTCTACTGATTGTCTTGGAAATGTTTGGTGTGACGAATAGCAGCACGCAAGAGCTTTAGAGACCGCTGCACCTAGGATGGAAGCGCAAATGGCCGGAAATACTTCGCTCCTGATGTTACTTGCTCACTCTAATGCCCTTTCTGCCTCTCTTTGACCCGATTTGAACCATTGCTCGTCGTGCGCTGATTGGCGTTGAGTCCTTCCAAGGCTATGGCGTAACTTTTTTTGACCTCCCATTTCTGTAATCTTGGAACTTGATCGATGGTGTGGGCTCTTCTGCAATGCCTGTGTGTCTAGAGTGAATTCGTGTGGATGAGAAATGCTTGGTAGGAGGGAAGAAGGTGAATGGACGCGAGAAGTCTTTTGTGGCCGTGACTCAATCACCCCACATTATCTTCACCATCGGTCGGTGACGGATCACTAGTCGATTGCCAAGCACTTCTACCTGCTCTCATTTGTTTTGTTCTTCTCGCAACAACATCTCAAGTCATCCCACAAGTCATCGATCAAACCGCAACGATACCCTTCATCACAAAACTATCAAGCCTTCATCCAACCGATACCAAGCAAAGCTCCAGCAATGCCAAGCTCAACGTATTTGGATCTGGACTGGCGAGTGTGCGTGAGCAGAAGAGAACGTATCGAGCGCCTCGATCAGATTTGGCATGACTTGGACAACAATATGTCGGTGCAAGGTATGATCCCTCATCCTGTCAAATCACCTCCGAGCCTCAGATTCCTCGAGCTTGAACTCATCCGCCTAAAAGTCCTGCCTGAGGAGTCGTCCGTGAATGCTGAACTGACAACGTGTTTCCAGTCCGACCTTCAAGCGGCCGCCAGAAGTGCGAACTTGTGAAACAGGGCGAAAACTTCATCATGCTTCGTCGGGATGCCAAGGTGATGCGAAATGTCACCTCAGTCGCACCCACAGGCTGGCAACGCCTGTTCGCAATGTATGAACGCATCACGAAGAACCTCGCAAAAAGTCAAGAGACTGTGCTGCGGTTCATGCAATATCAGGAAGCTGTAGAGATAACTGCGGCTCAATCTCGAAGTGCGGTTCACGAGCTCGCACTTACAATTGGAGTGCACGAGTGGACGCTGGGGGTCATACCCCGGGCATCTGGTGAAGTCTTCCTGCCCAAGAAAATGAGCATAAAGTGCATTCAGATCACAAACATACTAGGCTACCATCGAGGAGACCAGCCGGATCCCGCTTTCGAGAAGACGGTCACGCTCAAGCCAGCACAGGAGCACCCCATCAAACCATTGATCAAGAGTCTGAAGCTTGAGGGACGCCTCCCGACTGCAGTCGTTGTAGTGGAGCACCGCAACCTCAAAAAGCATGTGCCCTGCCTCGGTGACAATCAGGGTGACTGTATCCTAGTTATGACTGCCGGCTATCCGAGTGCAGCGACCAGGGAATTTCTCCACATACTTGCTAAGGACACAAGCCTGGCGGGCGTCCCGTTCCTCTACTTCGGCGATCATGATTTTCAGGGGATCGACATCTACAAGGTGCTCAAGACCGGGTCTGCCCAATTGGCCGAGTCGAGCCGTAGCATGGTTTGTTCAAGACTACGATGGGCGGGTCCAAGGAGACAGGATCTGATTGACAGTCCCGAGAACTGCCTGCAGGCTCATCGGGACAACTACAATGCGGCTCATCCCAGAGCATCCGACAAGGATGTCAAAGCGGAGTTGGAAGAATGGAAGGCCGCCAGGGCCCAAAAAATTCAAAAGAAATTCCAAGCGGCAAACATGACAGATAGAACCCTCTTCAGGGGGTTCGAGAAGTCTGGGTGGCTCGCGGCTGAGCCAGAAATGGCTACAGAGCTCGACGAGATGCTTAAGAAGAACAGCAAGTTCCGCTTGGCAGATATGGCCGAGGTCAACTCGGACTACCTGAGTGTCTTCATAGACGCCAGAGTAGCGGATCTCTGCAAAGAGAGCCAAAGGGTTAAGCCGCGGACGCTACCCGGCCCCGTCCTGACACCGGAAAGAAAGCAGTGGCTTGCTGCCCAAAGCCAAAGTCAGGGCAGGAGCTCTTCGGTGGAGACCTCCCAAGTCTCGACATCTGCTCCTTCAGATGTGGAATTACTGTCCAAAGAGGATATTGAGGCGTTGGCGGCTGTACATATGCTTTAGATCTGAATGCAAATTGCTGCCTCCCATTGCTCTCCTTCCGATCAAATATTCAGTCTCCTTTATTTGAATTCTGATTTGCCTTTGTTCGTGTTTGTGCGTCAAGAAAACGGTGTGAGAATCATACTCCTACGAACCAGAGCGACGTTGACGCGTTTCTCATGATGTTGATCACAATCTCGGTCACCACCAGCGACATTCCACTTTTCATAGTGTCCTCCGTCCTCAAGTCTAAAATGCGCTAAAGAGACGCCCATCTCTGTTGTTGCTCAAAAAGGCTGCCTTGTCGGAGCACAGGTCCCTGATATGACCCCGATAGGCCCCTTGACTGCACTTGTAATGTCCCAAGCCGTCAATACTGATATGCAATGAAAGGTAGACTCTGCTCTAAAGGAGCTTAGACCATGATTGAAGCAATGGCTCTATCGTTGCCGAGGAGCCGACTGGGACCAAAAGTCTCTGCAATGGTGAATGATTTGCGTCAAATGGCGTAATCCTCTTCGGGCCTCCCGACACAGGCAAGACGAGCATGACAACGTTGGTCGCGGGCGGGTTCGACAAATGCACCGTCTACCGAGCCTCCTGTTCCCAGCTCTTCAGCAAATGGGTCGGAGGTCCCGAACGAACAGTCAAGGCACTCTTCGCTGTTGCCAATGAACCGTCCGGCAGTCATCATCTTTGATGAGATTGATGCGCTTTGCAGCAGCAGAGAGGTTGATGACGGTGGAGGCACCAAGAGATTTGCGGCCGAGCTTCTGCAGCAGATGACGCACTATACAGGCGTTGTCGTAGGTGGTACAACGAACTACCCGTGTATCATGGACGCTGCGTTCTTGCGCCGATTCAGCTACCACATTCATGTGGGCCTCCCTGATCGAAAGACCAGGTATGAGTTATTCAAATTCATCTTGGACAGTTATCTTAACGTCTTGGGGGAGGCGGAATTCGGACGCCTTGCGGACAATACCGAGCACTACACTGGCAGCCTCATACGTACGGTTGTTACCAACACTGCTAGAGAAGTCGCTTCTCAAGCTCGCAAAATGACCCACTTTCGCAAGATCAAGTTCAAGGGCCGTGATTGCTATGTTGTCTGCTCTCCGTCGGACAGGGGCGCTGAAAAGCGTCCTTACGAGAGCGTCTCGCGCCAACTTGAACCAGGGTCTTTGACGCAGTGGATGCTCAGAGACACAATTGAAAATGGACATGGCCTGAAAAGGCCTGACCAGGATATTGTGATAGAATGCTTGCAGTGGGACCGTCAGAATGGCAGGGGCTGAACAAGCCTCAAAGCCTGCGACGATTGAATGACCCGTGAAGAACTGCGCTGCCGAGCTGAAGAAGTTCGAGCCTTTTTTGGTAGTAATTGTATAATCAATGTCAGTTCTGCCGGACATCAACTCGCACCGTGCTGCCTGCGACGTAGTAGAGAATTGTGACTGCAAGCCCAGAGTCATCATGCAATGCGGCCAATGCAACGCACGAGGTTATTTCACCCTCGAGTAAGACGTCACATGATCGTTCCTCTCCATTCCATCTTCTCACATCTTGCATCGTCTGAATTTGTGCGTGCCGGTGTATGAGCAGTCAGTAGCTGCTTTCTCTTTGATCTCTGCAAAAGAATAAAAAGGTCACGATATTGCGGGGTGTGAGGAGTCGAACCTCAAAGCACCTGTCCGAAGACTTCGCTTGCCATACCACTAGGCGACACCCCGATGGTACCAAGCTTATTTGAAAATATAAACCAAATTTGCAGCCGAAGAAAAACTCCCGCCAAGCTGCCTACGGAAGCACTGATTATCTTGAATCCAAGGGCAACTTTTGGATGCATAAGACACTGCAAGATCAGCGAGATAGCTTGATACCTTTGATCTTTCTTTTCCTTGATCATACACAGTATCGCCAACGGTCAATGATCTCTCTGCAGGATTCGGCCACTTGAGAGGGCGTAAATCTTTCGCCTGCCTTGCTCAGGCAATTGGCATTTCGCAGTCTTCATCTTTGCCTTGTCATCTTCTTGCAGGCTGTTCTTGGCAAGACGCAATCATGAGCTCGCTCCAAAACGCTTGACCAATGCCCCATGAAACGCCCTGTCCCGCCAGTATCTCACCATCCTACAGCTACTGGGAATACTCTTCGTTTCCCTCCTGCGAGCGGATGATCCCCTATCCCTCTCACTTGAATGACCTTGGTGCAGACAGGTCACTCAAGACACTTGGCCAAGGACCCTTTAATCGCGCATGGGACGTCTTTGTAGCATGGATCAAACCATGATTGCGGACAGCCTTCCCTCACTCTTCATATCGTAGCAATCTGTTTCTTCTGCACTCGTCACGTATGCTGGAGGTACATGTCTTTGAGGGAGGTTGGGTCAAGTCAATGCCTCAAAGAACGACTCCGGGTCGAGGTGACCTCAGGCTGAAGCGGTATCGCCGACTCTGAGTATCGGAGTCGCGGAATTTGAGCTTTGAGATGGTCTATCTCGACGTGATCCATTGTCAGCTTCATTGATGGTGATTGGGGATGGTTGGGGATGGTTGGAAATGAGAAGGGTAGGATGAGAAGTATCAGTATGGCTGCGGCTTTGTTGTTCGTGCCACAAGCTTGCCCCATGGACGAGTAGACCTTTGACACAGGACTCGTAAGCGGGGCTCGGACGCAAGTCTCTGACATCCACTCGCCGACCCCTTCTAGATCTTCATACTTGTCTCAGGCTCTTTCCGCTTGTTGCCGGAGCGCGTCGTGGCCTGATTGCTCGCCCTGATGAAGAGCAGCAACCATCAATTGCGACACAGCGAGGCATCCTGATCTTGAAGTCTTCACGGCTAACTTGATAACCCCTTTCGCTTGATGGAAGTGCCGAGAGTCATGGGATCGCCACAGTTGGCCGCCCAAGACACTTCTACGGAGAGGAGTCATGAAGGGTTCCGTGATGGTGTGCTTCAGGAGCTTTTTGGCTTCCTCATAGTCTGTGGTCCCGTCGAGACTCTTCGCGCCATTGCCCTCCAAAACCTGGATCTGGATCTGGATCTGGATCTGGATCTCTTTCAGCTTGAGGAATCACAGGATTCTCCTCCCATGGATCGTCTCCGAACGTCGTACGGGCCTACTGGCAGGGTCTTGTGGCGATGATGTCACAGCACTCAGGTCAGCCGTAAGGGATCAACATTTTCAAACGCATGAGATGCATACATCACACGTTTTGTGGGTTGAATGATTGATTGAGTAAAATCTATGGGAGGAATTGCAGACTCCGGTGCCAAGACCCGCGCTAACTGGATTTGGACGTCTCTGAGTACTGAGCAAAGGATTGAGCCAAATGAGTGTCATGTAGGTCGACAAATATCAATAAGAGCTCTTGCACGATCAAGCTCGAACATATGTCCTCAAGACTGGCGCTCTCGTCAGGTCATCATTTCCGGATGACACTCTATCAACCGACTGCCTGGCGCATCCTCGGCAGTCCTCTAGCGCAACGCCACGGCGGCATTGTGCCTGGATTGGCAGCGTCGCCCCGCTGCTTTTAAGCATCCTACTGCACTTCGAGACTCCATCTTCCCCTCGTAAAGAAAAGAAGCTTTCAAGCCTTTGGGCATCATGATTCTCTTACGGCTGAGAGCAAGGCATGATGTCACCTTGGGGGGTGTAAGGTCCACAGAGCCTGGCTTGAGTGTCAGCACAAGCGCGGAGGTCTGTCATCTGCGACAGCAGCAATTCTCATGTCATTGGCTTGCAAGGCAATCTTGTTGCTTGACTACTTTCTGCCAAGCCTGATTTGAGGACCATCTCCATGCATCTGTTCCTCATATGAGCCTGTAGACAGGCAATGTCTGACGGACTGAACTTTTCTCACACCTGGTCTCGTTTTTCCATTCGCAAGCACAGCAGTTGGCAGCGCGGAACGATGAGAATGGCAGAAAAAAACACGGGAATCGTGGCATACGCAACGACAAAGGCAGAAGCAACAGCAGTAGGAAGTAAGGGTCAGGGTAATACGGGAGGCAATGACAGGAGCCGCTGGGGTGGTCGCAGAGCAAAAGGGTCCAGCGGGAGTGGTAATGGCGATAGAATTTAAACAATTATGAGCAAGCAAGCGATGCCATTTATTATCAGACTATCAAAAGCTGAAGAAGCAGATGTAGCCTTTTCAGCTACTTCAACCTCGACGATGGACAACCTTGACTCCCCTGCTTGGGACAATACGACCACGTTCAGCTTAAAGCCAGCCGCCCCTTTTCAGAGAATTACGCCTTGGCGGCGTCGCGGCGGCACTGGCTTTCGCCTTGTAATTCGCCTCGATACTTTCGAGAGCAATGTTATCTTCAGGCTTTTACGAAGGCGGCCAAAATCTTCCTACGTGGTCCAGCTATATAACAAGGTATATAGTCTTATTCTTGACCCTTCGACCGCCGCTTAGAGATTCGATTTCGAATTAGTCTTCGAAATCCTATTACTTAGCTTCCGGGAAGGAAGTTCCATCCTCAATCCGATTCGCTTGTTCAGCGGCCTGGTCCTGGGATAGCTCCGATTCACTCTCTTCTGAAGAAGGCTTGGAGGCTTTGTCAGCCTCTTCGTCATCTGCAGGCAGTGAGGATACGTGTGCCCGCATTTTCTGCTTCCTTTGCTCCTTGCGTGCCTCTTTATTCGCCCTCATTGCTGGCTCTCGCCTGCTTCTTGCTCCCCCCTTTTTTCTCTGCGAGGCTCCACCAAACCTTGTGATGATGGCAGGAGGGTTATCAGGAAGAAATTGGCCGATGAGGCGCCTCCCTTCTGCCGTACCCAAGCATTCAGAATGTCTGCCAGTCGATGTCGTACGCCTGGAATCTTGAGGCATACTTGCTTGCGATGACTGTCTTTTACTTCTGAATATATATTGATGCTTTTGCAGTACTCGGTTTGCAGAAATATTCAGATATTTGAAAGATGAGTAAAAGACGTCGAAGATGTGAAAACAAAATTTCTAAAGACGTACTCTCCTAATCTGCTGAATCGATATCGTATTGGCACGTATTGGCGACTATTGATTTGGGCTCATCCGCTTTCGTCATTGGTACCAAACCGGGATATCATCATCTTCCGGTGGGTTTTCACCGTCGATTTTCAATATCCGACCATCATCACACAAGCTCCTGCCTTGAACGAACTGCAACCTCAATATCAAGCGCCGGTAACTGACTGTTCGTTATCAAGCTATAGACCGCAGTATCTATTCATCATCACAAGTCAAGCACAATGTCTGAATCCTTCATGAGCAAGCTTCCACTGCCAAAACCTTACGGGGTAGTCATTCGGGACGACAATGCTCTCAAGACATGGCAGTAAGTCTCTAACTCTTAAAACATCTGTCGCATAGCTCCATCTGATCCAACTCTAGGGCTGTAAATGACTGGTATAATTCTGCGGTCAACGAAGCGGACAAGCGTAAGCGCTTAGACCGACTGACGTATATGGCACCTCACATCAGGCTTGGCCTTAAGCACTTGAGTGATCGTCTGAAGAAAGAAGACACAGATGCAGGATCGCCGGAGCAGGAAGAGAACCCAGACCTGATCGGGGCCTTCTATAGCGTGCAGATGGCATGCCTGGAGGTACAGCAGAAGGACTTCTTCAACAAAGGATTTGGCGGAAGGATAAGCTCGTTCAGGGTTGCACTGGACGCTGCTCAGGCAATGTTTGACAGACTGTACCCTCCTCAAAATCGTCTTCTCATGTTGCCACGTGATGAAAACTTTGCAGCCGTACGTGATCTGAGGCTATGTAGAGAAATCTACGAGAACCTTGATCGATATCACAAATACGCGCGAGCACAGTACCTCGAAGAGAATGTACGGGTCGACCCTAGCGTTTTCGAGGGCAGGGTAACGCAGTTGGAAGCCGAGATCACTCGTCTGGAAGAACGTCTTGACAAAGGGCGCAAGTTAGACCAGTACGATAACGATGATAAAGAGGCCAGGCCGCGGGGCAAAAGAGCCCGTAAAACTGCCATCCACCCCGCGGGATCGGCCAAAGAGCCAGTACGCCCTGAAAAAGGGCGGAAGCAAGGCCAAAGCACACACAAGCCCGAGCAGTCTTCGCAGGCCAACAGAGAGATCATGCGCACATTGGAGTTCGATGCCTCCACAAGCACCATCCTGGGATTGAAGGATCAAGATGCAAAGGTCGTGTCCAGAGGCGCCGGGGTGACCACTCTCAAGGACTTTGCAGAACTTGTATCGGGTGGCTGGCTCAGTGACGCCGTCATTGATCCGTATCTAGCCTTGCTTTGCGGACAGACAAACAGGCAGCCACGCAACGATGCTGTGTCAAGAGGGTCTCCCGAATGGCATGCATGGCCTGCATGGTTATACCTGAAGGCCTCCGATGATGCCGGACTGCCAAGGTTATGGCCACCACAGGTTTATCCTAAGGCAAAGTTCGGGGAGACGCATCACCACCTCTTTCCTATGCATATTGATGGAAACCACTGGGGCCTTGCCCACCTCTCATGGGATGGAGCTCAATGGAGTCTAGATTTTTACTCTGGACTCCGTGGCTATTTACCAAAATTCTATGCACAATGGGTTGGTATCGAAAAATACCTGAAGAGGGCTTGGGGCTTCAGATGCGATCAGACCCTGACCATCAACGAGCCAGAGCAGCCAAGGCAGGGCAATGCCTCGGATTGTGGCGTCTTTGTTCTGTGTGAGGCCCGATGCCTGATCGAGGGCTGGCCTATTGACACGTTTGGCCAGGAGGACATGAAGTTCATGCGTAGGCGCATTTGTTTTGAGCTAGAGCTTGATAGAAGTGCCATCTAATTCATGATTTCTCCCATCTCCATGCTGCCATCTTCATGCTGCCATCTTCTACCATCTTCAAGCTGCCATCTTCATACTTTCGATGCCATAAAGCTCTGTCTTTGCCACACATCGACCCGGATGTCGCAGCCCGTGTGCTGTTCCGAAACGGCTTCAGGAGTCGTATATATTTAATTTTTGCTGAAGCAAGGGATGCCATAGTATCAGTACGACTCATCATAATACGAACTAAGATTGTGACAGGTCTGAAGAGAGGATCAGGACCCAAACCTTGCATGACCCATGTTAAGCTGACAGCCTTGAACAATGCTTTCTCGGCTTCATGCATTCTCCACGATCGCATTTTCCCAATTCATTAGCTATATTCAGGGTAAAGTGTCCGGCTCATGCGAGTGCACCATCCCGGAATTCTTTGACCAGTCCCGATTGTGATTGGATCTTGTTGTCGTCTAATTGGCTGTTAAAGTCGCATCACTAGAGGATTCCTACGGTCGCGTTTCGCCAACTCAAGACAGCGACACCAGTAATCCCTGCAGCTGATCTTCATGTTGCTTGAGCGTACGGTGCACCTGATCTTTGGGGTAGGAAGCCTTTCAAGAACTCCTTAACATTGCTAGCCATTGCGCGCTCTAGAGACTTCCATTTCGCTTCGTGAACGTCAATCCGCTACAGTGACTCCGTACTGGGGCTTAGCAGGGCCGATCGGTGGGCTCAGTCTGTAGCCTAGAGGCGTTCCGGTTGGCGCAACTGGCCACGTCGTTACCTGGGGTTCACCAAGCAAGACCCAGCTATAGGATTACATCCGGAAACTGCTCGGAGCTATGGATAGCATACACAATGCTCCGAGTGTGAGCGGAAAGAAAACAGTAGGGTGGTTGTGGACTATCTCTGAGCAGTAGAGGCTCTTCGACAAGGGCAGAAATGGCTCAACAAGGAGAAAGTGCTCGAGCAGAAGCATGACTTGCCTGACACGAGGTTGGAAATTGAGTGATCAGAGAGCCTACTTAGGGGCTTCTTTCGTTGTTGCACTCGTTGTTGCAGATACGAAAGCGCAATTCCTACTCGACTTGCAGAGATGAAGGCCTGCTGCATCCGTCACAAAGTTGGCTCGTCTCTAGTTACCTTAGGGTTAGGGTTAGGGTTAGGGTTAGGGTTAGGGTTAGGGTTAGGGTTAGGGTTAGGGTTAGGGTTAGGGTTAGGGTTAGGGTTAGGGTTAGGGTTAGGGTTAGGGTTAGGGTTAGGGTT